>BSBN01002214.1:0-80633 GCA_027924645.1 Cunninghamia lanceolata
TGACATGCATGAAATCCCATGAAGACCTAGTGTTTAAATGCATTCTAACTAATGCCGAATCTAGAAAAGATATACCAATGCATTATCTAAAACAGATTGAAGTGGCTTAAAAATTTCAACAACCTATTGAATATACAGCTTGGCAAGCATTTAATCCACATCTTCACCTATCATGCATGCCTAAAACATAGATTATATAACTGATATTTGATCTCTTCAAATATATCTAAATTTTAATAGCATAATGCAGAAAATGGTATAGTAGAATATAAATACTTTAAGTGTTTTATTGTGAATAAATCCTTAGTCAATGGAAAATTGACATCCATCATATTTATACTACTCATACCCAAGCAAACATATTATGTTTTCCCTTAGTATCAAATCCATTCTTTGACAACAAAGTATAAACACTTCTAATGTATTAATCACAATCAGTATTCATAAAATAAATGTATATGAATAATTAAATTTCCAAGAGTTATCCATGGTTGTAGAAATATATTTCTTGCTTACATTAGCTTGAGTTTACAATCTTGTAGCAAATAAAGTCTCAGATTTTCTATATTGGAAATTAAATTCCTAAACTAGAATGGTAATATAAAGTAAATTAAACTAGTCATCATTCCTATGGCCAGATTTAAACTCATGTTATATGAAAGATTTTATTTTTTGAAGTAAAAATATAGAAGAATAGTATAATTTCATTTTAATATTATACCAAAATATGGCAAATCTGACTTCTTATTGTATTTTCATTTATTAGAGAGAGAGGGTGGCCTGTAGAGGCTCACTCCTCTCTATTGGGCACTATCCCAACTCATGGAGACACCTTGCTGGCTCTAAATAGAGCCTTTCTCATTTTCTTTATATTTGTTTACTAAAAAAACTAATAAATTCCGCCCCGCATCCATTACTTGGGCATTTAAAGGTCAACCAATTCTTTTTTTGTTGTGTGTATTACTTCTGGTTGCCGCAACAAAGACCAAGTTTCAATTAAAATGATTTTGAAGTCTTCTCTTCCATAGGTAATTTTAAATATGTGGAAAAAATGTTTCCATGCAATTCAAACACCCAGAATATAGAGTTTTATGTGCATGCTCTAACGCATGATATAAATAATTTTACATTTTATCTTAAATAGTAAAACTCTAATATTATGAGTGAATGTTTGATGAAACAAAAGGGTTCTATATTTTACCTAGAAGTGAAATTTTTATGCAATTATTTAGAACTTGACTATTTTTCTATCATGGGTTTTCCTGAATTTTACTTCCAGTGACCCATTCTTTCCTCTAGTAAATCCCATTTACCCAAATTATAAATCATTTGAGAATAAATTGGATTTTAATAAAACTAACCTTTGAATTAAAACTTAAAATAGAACAATTGTTGTCTTACTGTAATTTCAATCAGCCCAAATAAATTGTGACACTTGCAGAGGAAGGACTGTCATTTTCATACCTTCCCAAACTATATGATTTCACCAAATTCAAGCCATTGGAAACACATAAGTTTTTTCTTGTTCCAGTTCCCAATTCTTCTCCTCTTTTCTCTATTTTGATCCTAATTTCCTATAACTTCCTTTCTTCCCCCTCCTTTTTTTACCATCTCCTTCCTCCTCATGTTTCAACAAGATGTATTTTCCTCAAACCAACAGATGGCTCCGCATCCAGTTGACACACAAATTCAGAAATTCTTTCTTTTACTTGTTTAATTAATTCAAATCAATGAATTTCCAATTGACAAAGCTACAAGTATCTTCAAGCAACATAGACAAAAAAAATTTAATTTAAGAGAAGAAGAATTAATTTAGTTCAATGCATACCACTACAATTTCCCAATTATTTATTTATTAAATCAAATATTTTTTTAAGAAGGGAAGTCACCCACTAAGGCATGAGGCTAACAAGTACTGACATGTACATCTCTAAGCCCAAGCAGAAAGAAATAAATGAATAAATAATGTCATCTCTCCAACAGAACACACCATCAATATAGCTTGCAAATGATTAAACATTAAAAAAAACATTTCAATTAAAATCAAAAGACAATTTTTAATTAAATTCTTTCTTCTAATTATTCTATCAGTCTATAATTAACAAAGAGAGAAAAAAGGATGTGACATCCCTCCCCTCTAAAAATTTTCATCTAATGCTCAAACAATGTCTCTATCTAATGCTCAATTGTGTTTAGAGCATTAGATGAAAATTTTTAGAGGGGAGAAAAAAGGATGTGACATCCCTCCCCTCTACACCGCATTCAATTTTTCTACACATCCGACCTATTTTGTTGCGCATCTTACACATTTCTCTGTGCTTTTGATTTCCTGTGCATATATAGCACAATCCTGCACATTTGATATTTGCTATTGCGCTTCTGATCTTTCTGCACATCCAAAGCATAGTCCTATGCATTTAATCATTATTGTTGTGCTTAATCGCAATATTGCACATATGACCTACAGATCTATGCATTTGATTTGTCAGAGAAAGTTGTAATGTTTGTATCAGATCTTTCGTACTAACTCTCATTTATAGGTGTTAGAAGCTAGACTTAGTCATTTTAGCTGCATTATTAAGCCACCTAGAACTAATTAGGAGAGAGAGTAACTTAATATGGTCATGCAAATCATTACATAGACATAACTAGGAGGAAAGTAAATCATTTTGTTGCATCACAACTTGCATCTAGTCCCAAACTAGGGGTTAAAACTGAACAATTTCTTTATGTTTTTACTCTCTTGCACTACAATCCATCACATAGCTTAATAGGGGAAAGGAACACTTGTTTATTTCTTCAAGCAACAATCTACACCTAGATTTGTTAGAAGGTTAAAATAGACAATCTTTTCCAAGTTATTGCTATCTTGTTACAAATCTCTGTGCTTGGTAGAATTAACACATTTAGTTATTTTCCTTTTAAGTAGGGGGATAAAGAACAAGTGTTCTCCATGTTTCAAAATGATAATAAGACTATGCTCTCCCCTTTTCTGTGTGACCAAAATTCCAAACTTATCATTTTACATGTTTAACCTTTAATAGAGAGGCCTGCCCTTGGAATTCCTTCCAAGTGGGACAACCTTAAGTGATAAGGGGCTAAAGCCAAGCCACCTCCAAGTCACTATAAATAAATTGTGTTTGTAATGACAGTTGCAAGCAATGGGTATTGTTGTGTTATACCGACCAATATTTCCCCCAAAACCTGCGGAGCGTAACCTCTGCAGGCTGGGAAGCCTACTTATCAGAGCGAATGGCCACACGTGTAACCACCCAAACAGATTCCTTGACTAAAATCATTTTGTTCTAGTAAGCTAAAATCCCCTATTTGGTGACACAAGAGGAGGAACCTCTAGAGCCGTCTAACCTCATACACTCATTTAGTGTAGATATAGAAAAGTTCAACTCTTCAGAGGAACTGTAACTTGGTATGCAGTGAGAAGTGAGTGCCGTAGAGGGGAGCCGATGCTACCAAGTTGCTAGATATCTACCTTTATGCAAGTGGCTGGTCTAAAAACCAAATTGGAACTCATCAAATACTTTCCTTGCCAACCTTAGGATTGTGCTTGGCTTGCTTTGGTCAAAAATTTGTAATAACAAACATGAAATGTTCTTGTGTGACGTGTTTTCCTGCAACTAATTGATACAAATCATCAACAAAAATACCAGACTTGCTTCAAGAAACATTGTGAAAACAAGCCAGATCAAGAAAATTGAAACAAAAAGACAACATGACCCGCAGTTTGCTGCATTTAAAGCATTCTAATGTGCATGTGACAAGTTCTGCTATGCATTTAATCCTGTTGTGCTTTAAACCATTCTACCATGCATATGACAAATTATGTTGTGCATTTGATCCTATTGCGCAATTGACCCATTCTACTATGCATTTGAGACATTTTTCTCCACATACAATACTTCTACGCATTTGATGCACAGAGTAGCACATACAAACCACAGTGCTGCACTTTCAAAAAATTAGTACATTTCAACCAGACCTGTGCATTTGACCTACATAGATACGCATTTGACCATTCTTCCTGTGCATCTGAAGTGTGCATGCAAAACAGAGAGCTATTCCGTACACTTTTGAGAAAATTTTGAACCAATTCTGGATACCCATTATTGCACATACCTTGTTTATGATCTCAGAAAACCATACAAATTAGTTCCATATCCTTTTTTCCAAAACATTTCCATTGCCATATCATCCCTTGTAAAAACATCAAACAACGAAAACCAAGTTTCCTACTAAGGTGTCATTAAGATCTTCCAAAACTCAAAACATAAATCTAGTTAGTTTCATAACAAGATATATCATCCTTCATCTCAGAACTATACTAGTGTAACCTTGATAAAAGTAGTCCACATCAATAGCGGTGATCAACTCTCCCTACTTTAACTATCTTTTACCTCAAGAGCACATTTGTTGAGCAAACAGTGGATCAAAATTTGAACCTTAGGAAAAATCTTGTCATCTCAACTTTTTCACAAGCATTTTCATCCAACATTCATCCCCATCAAACGATTTTTATGGTTGCAACTAGATCAAAACCCAAAGAAAAGCAAGACATGGATCCTTTGAACAAAGATATACCATCTCATCTCACAGTGATGGAGAGTAAGAAATCCCATATGAGGACGTAATGGATGCTATACAAGATGCAAAATTTCAAAAGATGATGGACAAAGTCTTAAACATGGACCCTCAAAGGTATTTCCTTATGCTAGCACAGCAAGGGACCAAACTTCTAGTAGATTTTGACACCTCCACCTTAAAATACACCACCTCTACAAACGACATAGAAATTCCCAAGATCACACAAGGAGGTTCCCAAAATAGACAAGGCTAAGGATACAATCAATCCCTTGGATATTGACAACACAAATCCAAGCCTTACAACAACTTGCAGACATTCAAACCGGAGCATCAATAAAACACTATTCTCTAAAGGATATTTCACCATATCCTTTGACAAGACCTTGATCATGATACCTTTCCCCTCAAAATTGAGTATCAAAATTTGACAAATATCGAGGAAAGGGTGATCCAAGAGACCATATCAGAGAATTTAGTGCATCATGTCTTGAAGTCGCCCACAATGAAACCTATCTCATGTGACTATTCCCAAGGAGCTTGGGAGGACAAGCTATGGAATGGTTCTCTTGCCTACATCTTGGCATCCAAACTTTCAACGAGCTAGTGGATAAGTTTCACTCACTTCTCCTATAACATTGAGCATGAAATCTTAATGTTAGATCTTTGTAACACAAAACAAAAGGGTGGAGAATCCTTCGCCTCTTTCTTGCAAGATGGAGACAACTGGCCAGCAAATGTCCATAACATATGCTAGAAAAACAAATGCTTGAGATATTTGTACACAACCTAACACTGATCTTAGCTACCAAATACAAATCCAATGTCCTACTTCATTTAGTAAGGTCATTGAAATCAGGTTACTCATTGAAAAAAGCTTTGATAGCCAAGGCACAAGTCAAAATCTACAAGGAAACCCCTAGCTCCAATAATAACACGACAAGCTGAGATTTTCGACCAAGAATAAAAACATTGTCAATGATGGTGTCATAGATGCAAAACAAGTGATCCCAAAGCAACCGATCTTCAACTTGTCCAATTCGCAAAACAACACACCGCAAAACAAGCCCCAAAATAATGTGTCATGACCCACTAACTTTTCTCCTCGATGAAAGTTCACACCTTTGGGAGAATCACTAGAATCAGCCCCTGCGGAAGCTCATATCAAACAATGTCATAACACTTCCAACGACATGTATCATCGAAGCAAGGGACACAAGACCAATGACTGCCAAAGCCTCAAAAACTTACTTCAAGACTTGGTAGATCAAAAGGTGGTCAAAGTTAAGGGACAAGGATCCAATGATGACAACTTGGCATATCAGAATCCAATTTGCAACTATGAAGAGGAGGTTCTTCAAACCAAAACAATAATAGGGGTAACTGTCATGCCACATTTCCCATGTGGTCACAACACGCTAACACGTGTGTCATGTCCACATGCGACATGTGGTCATGATACGAACTATCAAAAATTTTCCCTTACTACTTGAAATTTCCCCCTCGCACACATAAGGCTACTCAGTTGCGTATGTTTAAGACGTCAATGATAAATGTGTTTCAGAAATATTCCACACACGTGTACATTCACTATGCTGGACCTACTATTTGCTTGAAAGATGTTCACTACGTTTACATCGGTTCTAATTTCAGCATTTAAATTTACTTGTTATAGTTGGCCTCTATTGGTTTCCTCCATCTATTAATACTGCCTCACATTATTTGTTTACTCCTCTATCGATTTATTTTAAATAGTTTCTTGTTCGCTCATTTACGTAATTCTTTATTTACTTTTGTATTTTTATTTAAATTTATTACATTAATTTATTTTCAATACCTTGGTAATTCATTTGGAAAATACTAATCCCGAAGTCACAATTCCTTTACAAATGAATTAATGTAAATAATTATTAGTGTAAATTACAATTGCCCCATTTTAATAATATATATCCCTTTGTATATATAAATTTATATATATATATTTAAAAATCTTCCCCTCAATTTAGGAAGAAAACATCTACATAATATATATATATATATATATATATATATATATATATGCAATATCCTTTTAGAGCAATCTTATTTATTAACAAATAATATATATATATATATATATATATATATATATATACATATCATTGTTTATTTTATCATGCTAATGGAAACTCCACTCATAATTTTATTAGAGTATTTTTATAAAATCCAACTCATAGTAATGGAGTAGAAATAACCCTAATTTTATTGCTTGTGAGAGATATGTTTGCAAGGTAATGGAGGCAAGGCAACGATGACACCAATGAGGGAGGAGGCCGTAGTAGAGAAGGGGCCGTGGTTATGGAGAGGCGGAAGGTGGAGATGGCGTAGGAGATGGAGGGCACTGTTGGTGGGGATCCACAGGGAGCGGTGTGTGAGGGAGGTTACGACGGCAACTGTGGTGGCCGCGGGGTTCCAACATGAATGGGGGTGAGGGGAGGAGCGGAGGTGGTGTGTATGCGGCGGGCACGAAGTGGAGGTGGCCCACGGGGACAGCTTGGCGTTGGCGGAAGGGGGTGCGGGGCTTGTGTGCAGGCCGTAGAGTTTAAGGCAAGGCAGCGGTGTGGGGAGGGGTAGAGCCCCACCCACATCCCACCCACATCCCACTTCGTGGGGTGTGGGTGGGGCTCTGCCCCTCCCCACACCCTCTTGTAATAAGATTTCGGTGGGGGTTTAAACCCCCACCATTATACATTCTATTTTATTTCTTCGGCTGTGTATTCCATAACACTGTGAACTTCATTTCTTCAACACGTTGCTATTTCATTAATTTTAAATATAAATAAATATCTATATATATATATTTAGCATAAGATATTCACAATGTGTATATTTCTCAGATTCTCAGTTTATTTATATATTTCTATAATTAGTTATATATATATTTATATATATATATATATATATATATATATATATATTTTTATATATATGTCATAGGAACTATATAAATTCATAACTTTCTTCAATATTTCAGTTTATAAAATTAACAAATACTTGAAATAAAACAGAAATAAATCTAGTTTCCAATTTACAATTGTCAATTAAAATTCATCTTTTCACATGTACTTTCCAATGCAATGTAAAGAAGAAATTAAGAATAAATACAGAATAATTATTAAATCCTTCACTTCAAAAATTCATTATAACAGACACGTAAATCATTTTCTGAGAAATTTTATTGCATAATCAAATCAATTCTTAACTCTTTCCCAAAGACAAATTTACTTCCTATATAAATATTTGAATGTAATATTTTCACTGAACCATACAATGAATAAATATTTACAACTTTACAAGTTTGTTATACAAGTATAAAACAATTGTAAAAATACATAGTTCTCAAACACATTAAGGGAGGAATTACTCTTTTTCCCCAAATAACATATTTTACAAATTCAGAGGGAGTAAACCTCTCCTCAAAGGAAAACTTATCCAGGAAGAACCTTAAGAGACCAAGCTCTCATTACAAGTAGGGAGATAGAACATTTTCTCTAAACAAGGAAAAACTCTTCCAATCCTCTCAACATGCTCCAAAATAAACTTGCATGACAAACAAGGAAGAATACACCACACAACAAGCTCTCCTCCCTACCGTAGACCCGCAAGAGGGTCACCCCCGAGCTAGGGAGATCATCCACACACCCAGGAAGAATAGTCCAGTACACTTCACAACATTGAATAACAACAATCAAAGCAAACAACACACAAAGTCCCATGGTTTTACACACAATACAATAACTCAGTTGAGGTGAGTTTAAAGAGGGTAGGGAAGTAGACTCACTCAACTCAAAGGTGTCATTCTTCTCAACATTTGATCACAACTTATCTCATGGCCTCAAGCCAACAAAATTAATCTTTCTCATGGCCTCAAGCCATCCAAATAATCAAAATCCCAGGGATATCACAAATAGGCTCTCAAGCCTTATAACCCTCTTGGCTCAAAATTACCAACATGCCCTCAAGGCTTCCATATACCAAGAACAAGAATACACCTGAGGAGGTTCACACCTTTCCTTCCCTACACATGATGAGCATTGTCTTCCAACTAGAAGAAGCTTTTTCAAACACCCATCACAAACCCAAAATAATAGAAATACACATAGACAACCCTTGCAAATTAACATTCATCAATAAGAACAGAACATACAAGGGTAAGCAAACTTGCTCACTAACCTTTACAAGCCCTATTATGGATGTAGTTGAAGAAGAGCTCCACCCTTAGTCTCCTCCTCCAAGTTCTCCTTCTTTCCACAATAATCCAAACCCCTTACCCTCTCCCTCTTCTTCTTTTTAAAACTAATTCCCCCCAATTTCCTTATTCCCAAGTGGCATTAAAAAACTAAACCCACTCCTCATCCATTATCATAGTGGACTTAAAACAATTAACCCCACTCAAGAGGTCCCCCACTATAGCCCTTTTACAACACATGGAGGAGTAAAATATAATAAGTAAAATAGAAATAAAAAGGGAGTGGATGACACACCACCCTTTTTATGGGGAACTCCCACCAAAAGAGAGGCACAAAGAGACAAACCACTCCATTATTTGGGGGATCATGGTGTCATTCCATGACTTAGAAGTGGGCCTGAGTGTGGATTCCACTCATCCCATTATCCCCATGCTTCCAAATTCGTCACTTAACTTCATTGTGAAGTTAAAGTGACCATATGGAGGTTATCCCAAGGTTATCCTAGTCAAAAGGGTCCCTAGACCCATGGGGTATAACCTAGGGTTGATTTTTACCTAGTTCGGACTTCCAGAATCAAGTAAAGACACAAGAAGAGGGTCTAAAAGAAATAAAGTTAAAACAAGATTCATAACAACATTTCTTACAACACATATCACAAAATAAGTAAATCAGAAGGTAAACCTAATTCCCTTGACCCCATGCAACATTTCACCATACACGAAGTTGATCTTAGTTCTTCGTGGAACTAGATCGGCTTCACAAGGGATACAACATAGGGTGTGAAATGATCTCCTGTATTTGTGGTTTCATTAGCAATACCTGCACACTCAATCTCAAAGTTAATAACACATAAAGATATCATAGCCGAAGCAATTTCAATACAAGCATACCTAAATATTCTACCATATAATCATACTGAAATCACATTAAAGTTCCATTTCTAATATTATCCATTCATCATTTTCTTAAAAGCAACATCTAATTATCATTGCACAATTATTTTCTTAAAAATCAATTAGGTTTAATAAACAAGATTCCAGGATCAATAGTTTCTCAACATAAAAGTAATAGCAATAGCACTGCAAATAGTCTCATGAATAGAAGTGAAAAAGGTAGGCCTCACAGTAACAACATAAAATATACAAATGTGTCTTATGACTACGTTGTTAACCACATTTCTGAAAGTGATGCGCATATCAATGTCATCACTATAAACAAAAACCCCAAGTGTAACATAACAAACCACAGCAGAAAGGTTACTCTTCAAGGGGCACCATCCAAAACTCCATCCACGTCTAGCTAGTACAATGTCTTAGAGCATCTCCACAAAACACCAACACACATTTCCATTTTAGAGCTCTTGCGTCTATCCCCATCCCACAGGGCCATCCTCGACAAAGCTCTCTCAGAAACCACAGTCCCAACTAATCTAGTAGAAGAACAATTCTAAGCCATGGTAGGCCACCTAACCACACCTCATTTCTTGACCTTCACTGAAAAGGATGACATGTCAATCACCCAACCACACAATGCATCTCTCCACATTGAAACTTTCATCCATAAGCATAAAATAAAAAGGGTTCTAATCGATGGAGGACTGGGTTTCAATATTTGCACCTTAAATCTACTCCTTGCATTGGGGTTTTCAGAGAAGGATATCGATTCTAAAAAGAAAATCACCATCAAAGATTACGCTGAAGAGGAAATAACTTCAAAGGGAACCGTTGTTTTGCCTATTAGAGTGGGACTTTTAGTAAAAGATGTAGTGTGTCAAGTGCTTGACATGGAACTTGCATATAATATCTCCTTGGAAGACCTTGGATACACGCAATGAAAGCGGTGCCATCTGTAGGAGTCAAGGACAACACTGAGAGGGGGGTGAATCAGTGTTGTGTGAATTTTCAAATATTTTAAAACTTTTTGCAAACTTTCTCTTACAGAACAAATGGAGAGGAATACATTAATGATTTGTGCACAAGATTAATAATGAAGGATGTGAACAAAACTTAATAAGTAAAGCACTAATATACACACATACAGATGAAGACATCATGAAAATTAACACATGCTTTTCATGAGTGGAAAACCCTTCTTCTAGGTAGAAAAACCACTCAAAAACTAACTCACTAGCTTAACTGATAAAACATGTCTCACTGGCTACAATATGTGTCTCACTGACAAATGTTAAGGTCACACTGACCTATAAGCCTCACTGGCATAGACAATTACCATCATTAAAACATAAAACTCTGTGTGCAAGAATTGATTGCCAATCAATCTAATTTGCACCAATTACACTCTGTGTTTCATCATACACTCTAATTTCTCCTATTTGATTTTCAAGTCAAGACCATACAGATAATTCCTTTTACACATCTCTCTGAAAACAAACTCCTGTGAACAAGTTTTCAACACTCTTATCTCTACAAATCAATTTCAATATTTTTCTCTGCATATCATTTTGAAATCACCTGATCGTACTGCAAATTAGCTCCTGCATACATTCTTCTGTGTTTTCTTTTTAAAAGAATATTCATAAAGTTATCTTCATAATTGTATGATGCTCTGCACTTCAACACACTTATCAAAACACCTATAAGCCCAATAAATATCAGATGACCATTCATCTTCCTCTTGCACTGCAATAAACTAATCTTGTAAACCATTCACCTTCATCTACATCAAAACCCTTTCATTTGCAATAATAAAAACATCAAGAAATCCAAACACCAATCCATCTGTAAGAAGCAAATCTTATTCACAAAATAAATGATCAATAAAAACATTTTGTCCCTTTCAAAGATTCATCTTCTCTGCAAAAGAAAACCTTAAAAAAAAATTTCTTTCAAAAATAAATGATCAACTTTGATATTCTTCTGTGTACAATTTTATCTTCAAAAGACCATTCAAATTCCATCATTCTCCTGCAAGAAATCACGAATAATTTCCACTATTTATTTTCTCTTCATAAAAGAAATCCGTTCATCTTTCATATCAATTTATTAATCTGCCCTCATTCTTGTCTCTGCAAAAACTTCAATGGATTTAAATCCATTAAACCATTAGTCATCTCCAAAAGAAATCATTAAAAAAAACTTTCATTTGATCCTTACAAACTCTCCAAAAAAGAATCTTGATATCATCTCTTGGGGTTGTTAAATTAGAAAAAACAATTTCTAATTTAGAAAATGCTTACCACCACAAAAGCCAATCAACAGCCTTTTTAAAAAAGACTCACCATTGTAAAATTCTAAAAAATATGGATATAGGCCGATTAATATTTAGAAAGGGCCTTAAACAAAATTCCAAATATTTAGACAAAGCTATGAACATAGCTTATTCAACCACCTTTTTGACTTTTCTTTGGTGTTCATGTCATTTTAACTCAATACCATCGAATATACTTATGAACAATTTAAACATAAACCATCATACATTTTCCCGCTCAGGCTTCCTCCTTAGGGTCGGTTTCACATGCCATAAATAGCCTCCTTTTAATATCATTCATCGGCCTTTTCTATAATGCAAACTCTTGTTATTAACATCAATTAAACATCACCACCGCTTTGCTTTATGCCGCCATCGCATGAGACTTGTGTCATCAGTGAGAGGGCCGGTTTTCACATTGCCTAGACCCTTTAGGCTGCCACTTAAGTGGCCCGTGACCTGTCCAATAGGTCAAAACCTTTTTAAAACAAAAATGCTTTTTATTATGATGTGCATAAAAAAAACTTAAGGATATTTACAAAAACACTTCAAGGATGAACCATTTGAACTCTGATCATTTAACCTCCATGAGCATCATTGAAACTATGGATACCTTAAGTGATAATCTACTAACTCTCTGCAAAGCTTTGGTGTCTCTATATTCTAAGAAGAGCAAACCAATATGAGATCATGCCACAACTGTCACTATGAAGACCATTCCGTGTTATTTGGATCAATCCACTGTCACTTGTAAACAACATGATGTCAAATGAACTCCATCACCTTGACAATCAATGACAATACATATGAACTGGTATAACTCCTCATAACTCTTGACGATCTTGATGTCCAACATCCATGATAACCTAATATGGAGATCAACTTCTCAATCCTGATCATTATTTGATATGAGTGAATAGAGCTTTACACCAAACATATCAAGACACCTGATTTTATGCATTAGACATATCAACTTATGAAGATGATAGAAGCACAACCTACATTTTGCAACTTGTTCATGCAACATGGACCTCAGCCATCAACAAGCATATATCATAAAGCAAGATCCCACTGTCTTGAGCACAACCTGTGACTTTTAAATTCACAACAAGCGACCTCAAATGTATGACATCAATTTTCCAAACTTAAGATCAATGGCATCAATACTCTTACCATCATTACACTAAACCAATTCCATATCTCTGTAAACTATCTCCTCCTGATGTCCTGCAACTAAGGCAACTTTTGCATTGCACCATCTCCTCCTGATCTGAACACACTTTTGACATCAAATGACAACCTATCACCATCACCATCCACCTATCACCAATGTATCAAATTCCCCCATGACAGCCAAGAGATCACCATCCAAGGTGATCCCAATCCATTTCAATATTTCAATTCCATACAATCTAAACCTGATGTTGTAATTCCCAATAACCATGCCTCTACTCCATCCGTGTTGACCAACTTCACTCCATTTCACATCCAAGGCACCTGAAATCAACCTCAAGCTTAAAGACAAGGGTGTCAGTAAATATACAATTGCACAATCCTTTTTCTTAGCACATCTACCTATATCCCCCAAATCCTATGGAAAGTCATCAATGAGCAAACCCAGGTCATTAAAAAATCCTAAAGGTCCATTTGTATAATGGAGAAGCCTCAAAGATGAGAGTGATGAGAAAGACATCCTACAATGGTTATATAAGGATGAAGACAATCTATCCAAGCCACAAGACCATCAATTCACATTGCAAACTGAACAATATGGTCAAGGATTCTCAATACTACAAAGAATGGGATATGAAGGTCATGGCCCCATAGGATTGAGGAAAGAAGGTATCATTGAACCCATCCAACCTCCTTCATTAACAGCCTAAGACACTACAGGGCTAGGTTATACTGGCAAAGCAAAGACCAAGGGAAAATACAAGCATAAAGGCAAACAACTAGAAACATCTACTACTAACCTAGTAGAGTAGATTCATCAACTACAAGGATGGAGTGAGACAAACTCCAATGAGTATGAATGGGATATTCTCTTTGAACTATCTTGTGATGAAAAAGATGTTGATATGGTGAATGAATTTGTCCCAATCCCTACAACTCATGAGAGACAAAGTTCATAGTCTAGACCTCTAGAGTTTGATCCGCATAATAACAACAGTGAGATTCATGATGAAAGAATGATACCAAACTTGACAAATCAACTTGTGGAGGGTACCATTGTAGGCATTATCAATGCTTACAATAACCACATTAGCTCCTCCATCTTGACCATCACTACTCTTGAACCAGACCAATCTGATGACCTGTTACCACTATTGCATCTAGAACTCATAGATTGGGATTTGCAAGAGTCTACCCCTGAGCTAGATACCTTTCAGAATGATGAGGCCATCATCAATTTTCTAGAACTTAGAGACCATATACATGTAGGGGATCACCAAGCTAGCTATGCCATAGAACTCAACGACAGGGCTTATTTTGGAGAAAGTGCCAAAACTTTCAGTCTCAAAAATGTAAAAATGAAAGATAGATCTAACGGTGAAAACTGCTCTGCGACAGTGTTAGATCATGAAAATAGTAAAAAAATGAACAATGTATACAACAGTGAAAATCTCTCTGAGGCACTGAAGGATGAAAGGCTTGACACTCTTCCCAATCTAACACATCAAGAGAGATCCTCAATCTTGATGGAACCAGCAGAACAAATCAATGTCGGCACAAGTGAAAATCTAAGGATGATTCATATGGCACAATCTTTAACTACACAAGAGAAGCCAAAATTCTCAGAATTCTTAAAAAATAAACAAATCAACTTTGCTTGGTCATACACGGATATGTCAGGTCTCGATCCAAACCTCATAATGCATCACTTATCGCTAGCTCCGAGAGCTAAGCTAGTTAAACAAAAACTCAAGAAGATGCACCCACATATGGCACTCATGGTAAAAGAAGAACTCAAGAAGCTGCTAGATGTCAGGTTTATTAGACCAATGGACTATCTAGAGTGGATTTCAAATATAGTGCCTATCGCCAAACCAGATGGAAGAGTTCGACTGTGTAATGACTTTAGGGATCTAAACAAGACATATCCCAAAGAGGACTTCCTCTGCCTAACATCGACATCATTGCAGACCTCACAATAGGACACACCATGATGCCTTTAATGGATGGATTCTCTAGATATAACCAAATCAAGATAGTGCCAGAGGATTAGCATAAAACTGCATTCACATGTCCATGGGGTACCTATTGTTGGTGTGTCATGCCATTCAGGCTAAAGAATGTGTGGGCAACATATCAGTAGGCAATGACAACAATCTTTCATGACATGATGCATACCATCATGGAATATTACGTTGATGACATTGTAGCAAAATCAAAAACCAGAGAAGGGCATCTACAAGTCCTAGACAAAATCTTCACAAGACGAGCAATTCAATGTATGGTTAAATCCCAAAAAGTGTGTTTTTGGAGTCACATCCAATAAACTCCTTAGATATATTGTATCAGCTAATGGAATAGAGGTGGACCCGGCCAAGGTCAAAGCAATCATGGAAATGCTGTCACCTAAGAACCTGAGTCAATTGCAATCTCTACAAGGGAAGTTATAGTCCATTAGAAGATTCATCTCTCAATTGGCAAATAAGTGTAACCCATTCACACATCTCCTACATAAAAAACATTCCTTTCAAATGGGATGACATGTGTGAGAAAGCATTTCAACATCTAAAGGAGTATTTGATGAATTTGCCTATCTTAATGCCTCCAATTCAGGGCAAGCCGTTGCTACTCTACAGTTTAGCCACACCAACAGCTCTGGGAGCTCTACTAGAACAACAGAACCATGAAGGAAAAGAACAAGCAATCTACTACATCAGCCCACACTGGTTGGCTACAAGATATACACCAATTGAAAGAGCATGTCTTGTTGTGGTCTTTGCTTCATAAAAATGGAGACATTACATACTATCACATTCCATCAAGCTCGTAGCTAAGATCGATCCATTGAAATACTTGCTCAACAAAGCTACCCTAACAGGAAGAATATCAAAATGGGTGATGATACTCAGTGAATTTGACATAGAGTATGTAGATAGACGAACAATAAAGGGGCAAGTGATTGTAGATCAACTGGCAGATGCACCTTTAACGGATGACAACACATTGAGCTTTGAATTTCCAGATGACTCTATCTTTCACATAACAACAACAACCTAGAAACTCTACTTCGACGGATCATATACTCAACATGGGTCCAGGGTAAGTATCTTGTTGATCACACCTAATGGAGACACCATTCCAAAGTCATACAGACTACTCTTTCCATGTACTAACAATGTGGCAAAGTACGAAGCTCTAGTCATTGGTATCAAGCTGGCAGTAGAATGGAAAATCACAGAACTTCATGTGTATGGCAGCTCGCAACTTGTCATCAACCAAGTGAACAACAACTATCAAACAAAGGATGAGAAGTTAATACCATGCAAATGCATGGTAGACGACTTTAAAGAATACTTTGTTGTACTCTCTTTTGAATAGATACAAAGGTTGGAGAACAAAGCAACAGACGCCATGGCAACAATTTCATCTCTCCTTGATATCCTTGAAAACCAATCACATTATGAGTTCTTGGTTGAGCCAGTGTCCTATCCTGCGTATGACACCCCCAAATCCCATATCATTTGCCATATAGTAGGATCTGATTCTCCCCTATATGGAAAAATATTTGCCTATCTGAATGAGAATACCCTACCTCCTAATATATCAAGTAACCAAAAGAGAACCTTCATCCGTTAAGCCTCTTGTTACACCATAATTGCCAATACCATGTATTGACGAGGACTCGATGGTACTCTCCTTAGGTGTCTCGATAGTGAGGAATATCAAATGACCCTCAGTGAAGTTCACGGCGGTATATGTGGGACCCACTCTAGTGGTCCTACCCTGGCTAAGAAACTCATACGTATGGTATACTACTGGCCTTTCTGTCAATGGGGACTCGACTCAGTGGGAAAGATACACCGTCCATCATCTAGTAGCCATAAATTCATAATCACCACCACTGAGTACTTTACAAAGTGGATTGAAGCTATACCCCTCACCAATATTACGAGCAAAAGAATCGCCTCTTTCATCCTGAACTACATCATTTGCCACTATGGTATCCCTTTATCCATTATAATGGGCGACTATTCAAAAACCAGGATGTCAAAGAACTGTGTGACAAATTCCACCTCCAACACCACTTTTCCATCCCATAATACCCCCAAGGAAATGGCCAGGCAGAGGCATCAAATAAAACTATCTTAAAAATCCTCAAAAAGATTGTCAATGATGCCGGCCGTGATTGGCATGTCCAATTGAATCCCATTGTGTGGGCCTACCACACAAGTATCCATACGCCCATAGGTGTAATGCCATATTCCCTCATCTATGGCTTTGAAACCATCTTGCTCGTTGAAGTTGAGATCCCATTCTTGTGAGTAACATTAAAAGTCCTCATATCTGATGAAGAGTACAGAGTTTCTAGACTTCAAGAGTTAGAACTGCTCGAAGAAAGAAGACAACATGCCTTTAACCATCTCAAATCTTATCAACAAAGGATGTCCAGAAGTTACAACCATAGAGTCAAACCCTGAGTATTTCAAGTTAGTGACCTAGTCCTCAGGGAGAATCCTAGGAATTAGCAAGACAGGGATAAGAAAGGTAAGTTTGAATCCAACTGGCTAGGTCCTTATGTCATTATTGCTACCTATGGATCAAGTGCTTATCAATTGGCTACATCAAAAGGTGAACTATTTGATGATCCCATCAACAACATGCATCTTCGCAAGTTCTACACCTAAACCCTCAATGCAAGGGAGTCAAAAATAGAAAAAAAATTAAAAAAATAGAAAAATAGAAAAAAAATCAATCAAAAAATGGAAAAACAAAAAAAAAATCATCCTCTGGTGAAAACCTAGTAAACAAGTGCCTTGGATAGATACCATGATGAAAACCTAGCAAATAGGTGTCATGTGTATTTTAGCTATCATGCAAATAAAATAAAGTGGTAAAAACCTAGTAAACAGGCGTTACTTGTGATAAACCGCCTCCTCCATCTTTTCAGGCCTTGTTCCTCATTCATCCCTCTTGATCGTATCCACCCAATCACTTTGAGGTACCTACCATGGCTTGTTGTTCACTCATCCTAACCAACTTCTCCCATTAGGCTATCGATCCATGTTTGCATCCATCTTGTCCTCTGGATCCTACACTAATCCATTGAACTGTTATCGAACTACGTCACCTCTAAGCTATCACGTAGGCAAGGCCATCATTGATGCACCCCCAAGGCTCCTTTTCCATCCATTCCATCCTATGTCACCCATCCTTTGGTCCATCCGAATCCGCACCATTTCCCATCGCCTAGGTCTTACGTCCACAAAATCCACACACCAAACTACATTGCCTCTGCATCGTCACGTAGGCAAGGCCAACATCGATGAGCCTCTGAGGCACTAGGTCAGTCCCTTAGGACCCGTTTCTTCATGTTCATTGTTAGTTCATCCACAATAAATCATTCCTTTACTTGACTGGGGGAAAATCCTTGACCTAGTTGGAGAAATGGATTCTTGAATGCCACACCCCTCAGAGGATAACAATAAGGTTCACGATCCTATCACTAGACAATAGACAACATTGCAAACACACTTTTTCAAACAAAATGCTTGACATAGGAACTAGACCTATCAACAAGGCACAATGGACCTCAAACACCATGATGATTGTATCTACTTTTGTTGCAAGAAAACATAACTATGGCAAGAAAATTTGTGCTTACTAAAAAGGTTTAAGTTACAAAGTCTAGATTTTTGTTATTATGTCTTTTTATGCTACTCGAGGATATCAAAAACTAGAGGAGCTATGATGGGGGCATAATTATTTTATTTGTTTGCTGTTGTGGATCAATCTTTAGTAATGTGAAGACTTTGTCTAACAACATGATCGGCAAAAGATCATTGAGGATGTTCTAAGTCTAAACATGAAACATGGCAATCCTTGTCTGTTGACGCATGCAAGAAATACTTAGGTCATCTAGATTCAATTTTGACTAGATGCTTGTATTAACTTGCTAAATCAAAATCCATGTAAGAGATACTCAAGTCATCTCGGTTTAATTATACCTAGATGCTTGTATTTTCTTACAACATAATAAAATATCAATGATGAAACAAAGTACTTAAAATACTTGCATATATGAAGATGACAATCCAAAAATCCATACACATCAAATTGCATTTCATTATAAGCATTGCATCCTTGACCAAATTCCAAGTGTCAAAAGATCCATTTATCCAAGTCATTCATTTATCCCAGTTATTAAAGTCCATTCTTCTCAAGTGTATTATTATTAAGATTGAGTATACTTGGAACAACAAAAACAATTCATTTGCATGTCATAACTAGGTGTGTCATCATACAGTATCATCACATACAATGATTTAATGGTAATAAACATTTAGATCATGTTTTGCATATAATGTTGTCATTTAGATGCATGAGTCACCATAACATTGCATTAACCAAAAATCTCACGAAAACATAGCTATCATCGCATTTGCATATTAAATCATCATCCATAAATAAAACAATGGCAAAATGACATAAGTAAACATCTAAGTTATCACAATGTCTGCATTAGATCATCATAGAATGTGAACATACAGGGTCATTAACATGCATATAGGTCATCATATCCATCATATAGCTCATCAAAACATAATGTCACATAAACATAAAGTACATCATAGAATCTAATAAAACATGTTAGACACATCATATAGATCATCATGTCCATCGCATAAAAGTAAACATATGCATCAGAGTCATAAACCACATAGGTCAGCTATAAGCATATCATATCATAACGTCATAATGTAAGTCATGTCCATCACAGTAGATCATAATCATGGCCAGTCGAATCATGATATCATATAATCATCATAAAAAATAATAATAAAAGTGTCCAAGTATACAATGATGTCAAAATCAAAATACATCTTGAAGTGTCTGAACTGAAGTGGTGTATACATGTCCAAATAAAGGTACTAAAACTGATACATGTCTCAAAACAACTAGGAATGGCTCCCCCCTGATGGTATTGGCTATGGTGGTGGGATACCTCCTCCTCCTCCCCCACCTACTGTCCCTGTCCCTGGTGCACCTCCTCCTGATGGTCTGTGAGGTGGCCCCATCGGTCCCATCACCCCACCGCTCTCTGTAAGTGCCCTCTATGATCTGTTATAGTAACTGGGGCAGTAACTACCTGTCCTTCACTCTGGTGGCACCACCTGCTCATATAAACCCCGCCAATAGAAGATCTCCTAGCCTGCCCTCACCATCTCTGTCACTGTCTGGCTGGTAGGACCCTGTCCCACAGTCAACTATACCTGCTCTAAGAGTGCCTCCACCCTGGTATACTTCTGAATGGCTATATCTCACTCTAACCGAGCAGTCTGTAGCTCACTCTGTAGCTATATAATCTGGGCATGCATCTGCCCTATCTATCGCTACTATTGTCCCAAGATAGACTGCATCTGAGCCATTTGGGCTCATAGTCTCGTCAGCTCTCCATCATCTGGCCCCTATCCCTGTGGTGGTACTAGAGGTTGCACCTATCCCGGTATGGCTAACTAAGCCTACTAAGTAGGGTTAATCCTCTATCGAACCCTCCTCCCATCTCCATCTCTGCCATCATCCCCATCACTGCCATCATGACCTCCTCCTCCACTACCACCATCATCCCCACCTCAGCCACCTCTGTCTCCCTATCCTATGCATCTCCTATGTCACATTCATGGTCCCTCCTTGTCCTCCTCCTGATCATCCAAAACTGGGGCTCGCTCTCCTAGACGGGAGTAGCGAGGAAAGGGATGTGTTGCAAACTAGTCAAAATAGTCCTGTGTCACCTCCGCATCTGCCATTGCCCTATGCATCGGCCAAGGCTAATATGGAATATATAGAAACTCATCACGAGCTACCTCATAAGATGGGCTAGCTCCCCATCGTCCCCGTTCCTTGTGCGTACGAACAAATATGGCATTACCCACGAGCAGCTCCTAGATTTTGCCAAACTACCTATACACACATGAAACAATGTGTCTCTCTAAAATATAGGGTGTCCTCCCTATAAGCCATCTCATCTAAAAGCAGTAAGGTAGCTCATGTGCATCCTCATCCCATACCTCATAATCTAGATATGGTCACCAAACTACTGAGTCAACATTATTAAGAGCATGCCTCCAGTACTCTAGCTTTCCTATCTTGGGCTGGGAAAAGCTCTCCTGAAACATATAGGAGTAAGGCTGATCCCTACCCCAAGTACCAATGCCAATAGGATGAGTAATCGCTATGTGAGTCCATGCACATATTTGAAGTAGTGAAACTCCACAAGCCTAGCTAGAGGAACCATCATATACTAACTAGTGTAAATCATGATACAAATATGCAAGGATACACACTCCCCAAGCATATCTGGTACCCTAATGCACAATGTGCTCTAACCCTCAACCCCATCCAACTGCAAATCCATGAGAACATCTATCAGGATACAAAATACCTCCAATCAACCCTGCCACAACTGTAGGAAGCGGCTCATGGTATGCCAACATGTCATCCCAGCTGATCTCAGTACCCTCGATGCTATCATCATAAAAAACTTGCCTACACTCGTCCAAACCTGCCCCAATATGTGACTCATACTCCACAAGCTCTCCATCAATGGGTATACGTAGGATCCTGTGAACATCCTCCAAAGTAACTGTAATCTCCCTAGTGGGGAGATGAAATGTCCTGTCCTAATTGTGAAAGAGCTTCGATAAGGTAGTCAGTATACCGAGATTCACATGAATCTCAGGCATGAAGCAAACAAAAGACAATCCCGCTGATCCAAGAATAAGAAGATTAGTCTCCGTAAGCTAAGGCCTCAACAACTGTGTAACCAAATAATGCTCTCTTAACATGAGAACGTTGTCTAGCTCCTCATGCAATCAAGCAAGTGTGCATTAGTCCATGAAATCGACTATACTGCAAATCTATCTATCCAACATCAAAAACTTAGCAATTCTAACAAGAACACTTTCCTATCATCTCTCTGAAGATTCAATCAATCTCAGAGATGACCTATCAATTGACCAGCATCAATTGCACAATCAACTTTATCAAATTTCTAAGTGTTTTCATAGGCAAAATCAGATGCACATTTCTGCTAGTTAAATGCGCAGCTTCACCTTGTATGCACAGGTATAGCTCAAATGTGTAGTTTCAAATCATTTGCACAACTTTAATTCATATGCAGAGGACTACACTTCCCATGCGCAACAAGATATTACATGCATAGTCAAATATCAAATGTGTAGAAATGGATTAAATGCGCAGCATCCCTAATTATTTGCGCAGCAGGATTTCACATGAGCAACAATGAGCTTCATTTGCGAAAAAATTGCATATGCGCTAATTCTGATGTCATATCCGCAACATTGCGTCATATGCATGGTATCACGCGTCATATGTGCAGTTCTGCCTTTTGGCGCATATATAACATGCAACTTTGGCCTACATTTATTTCTATCATTAATGACCCTAAGCTAGAAACGAAGTAGTACTTACCAACGACCCATGGTCTGCTGGATGGTTGAACTGTCAGATCCGCTCAAATCAATGAAGCTCAAGAGGAAACTATTGCATCTTCGCTAACTGCTCTGTGCTCAAATGGCTCTGCTCTCCACTAGGATTTCTCTCAAAGACAAGTGTACAAATGAGTGAAATGTGAACCCAAACTCCTATATATAGCACATAGAACCCTAATGAGAGGTGCTTGACCTTGTCCATGTTGGGGCATGATTTGCACATAGTCTTTCTTCCGCATCAACCAATATCTTCACCCATCTGTCTGGTCAACTTGTCATTCAACCTATCTCATAGTGACATTGTTAGTCATCCTATCATCACATTCTTCATGTCCAATCACCTGAGGGGGCATCCTATCGTCATTAACCTGTACCAGGGGCAAAAACTGGGGCATATATAAATCAGAAAATTTTTAATCCTTTGAAACAACGTGATAAAACACATTGCATCAAAGAGGGGCAAAATGTATACACCTAAAAATGGCTAAGTCGAATTAAATAAATATTTTAATATTTATTATTCTCATTCTCCTATCAATTAAATAAATATTCTAATTTATTTAAATGATTCACATCCCTCCAAATAATTAAATAAAATTAATTTATTTAATTAAATTCCCTAATTCTTCTAATGTCTCACATAATTAAATAATTCTAAATTATTTAATTAATCCTAAATCCCTCTATCCTAAGTCCTAATTTCACAAATCCACATCACCTTTCCACCTCACCATGTTGCACAGATAATTAAATATTTTAATATTTAATTAGCTAATATTCTCTCACCCACATGTCCTATTTCTCCTCTAGTTAGATTAGTTAACTTATCAATCAAATCTGTTAACTAATTAGTCAATTGAGTTCATTTGTCAATCTATTATGTTGACTGTCCAATCAACCTAGTTAACTAATCAATCATCTCAATTAACTCTTCAATCTATTCTGTTAACTCCCATAACTCATAAGAGGAGCTTGGACACTTGTCCTCTTCTGATTTGCACACATTCCCTCAAGCTTCCTCAACAGTACACCTCACAGGTAATTCCTCCAATCATGGATCTAGTGACACTTGGATTTGGTCTTCCCTCAACCTATATAAGCAAGGTCTTCACACCCATTTTGTGTCTATCTAAGCTTAAGCAATCTTACTCTGCAGGAATCATTACAGCGTGCCTTTGGCAAAACCACCTTCATTGCATTTGCATTATCAATCCATTATCATCACCATGTCTCCATTATCAATCACCCATCTCCATTATCGTTGCATTGTAGTTTAGTCTCCATTGCACATTCCATATCATAGCCATTTTGTTCTTGTCATCTTCAACAACAAGGAAGCGCACTCTTCTAAGAGCTCCATTACCATCAAGATCAAGAGGAGATAGGTGAACAATGGAAGCATAGAGGTAAAATGGTCTTTGAAGGTATAATCTTTGTTTACTTGTCTTTACATCAATTTTCGTTGAGTTATTGGATGATTAGTTGTTATTGCTATTATTCACATTTTCTGATAACAAAAGGGATTAGACAACTATAACAAACCATGAAACCCAAGCCAACCGACTCAATATCTAAACATAATTTGTTTTGAGATAAGAATGGGGACATAAGAATCTATTTTGAATTTAGAGAATAAAGATAAGAACCTTGAACTCCACTACAATTGTGCATGTTCTTGTAACATGCAGAGTATCAAATGAAGGTTGTCTAGAAAAATAACATTTTTTTGAACCCTTGACACATTTATTCAATGAAAGATTCACCTATTGGACAACATGTCATAAAAATGATTTTTAGAAGATAAGAGAGAATTTAGTTTTAGGATTCTACACATTATCAAACATCACAAATTGTTAGAGTGAATAATTTTTCTATTCATGTCCTTCGGGGCACAACATGGTGGTGAGTTTACTTGGTTGTGGTGAACACCACACGGGTTCAAATCCCCACTGGACCAACAAGCTCGCAGGCCTTGTGCCTTCGCTAGGCTGCCATGCTCACAGGATCCTTCTTAGGTCCTCTGTTGGGCTGGCATGCTCGTAGGCGGTGAGCCTTCACTGGGCCAACGAGCTTGCAGATTTGAACTAAAGGGCTCTAATTCCTGGGTGGTATTGCCCATTAGGGATGGAGACCCCCCAGTTGTGGTCTCAGGTGATAAAGTCGATGGGAAGAGATCCCCCATAAGGATCTCTCTAGGCCTGGACCAGGCTAAAAACCTGGGTAAACCAAAGCAAAAAAAAAAATTATCTATTCACTATAGCTTAAGTGTACATAGGTTGATGAGGTTAGACAACATCTTGTCTAACTAAATGTGCAACCTTTTAGAGGTTAGATGTTACCTAGTTGTTTGGTAAACCTCATGTGCATACCTTTTGAGTTTGGAAGACTATGCATCTAAGACTTTGCATCTCACCTCAAAAGGCACTTTGTAGTCATCCAACACTTGTCACATAAGGTTGTTGGTTTACACACTCCAAGTGATCCAAAGGTTGACATCTTATAGGACACTTGTCTTCATGCATGTGCCACATCACGGGGCACTTGTCAATCTACATGCAAGGTGGATTGTCTCTTTCATGCCTATATCATGAGGCATTCTCATGTAAATTTTTAAGTTAGATCAATATACGTTTATGCTCAATAAGGTTCATCAATATCATCGATTTATTAACCTCTATTTATTGATTTCCATATTGTGAGAGTGTTGATCAAGTTGTAAAGCATCCTTGGCTAATTCCAACATGGTATTAGAGCCATGTTGAAGACACGCTCTTTGATTTGATAGAATCCAGAGGTGAGGCTAAATTTAATGAGTCCTTGAGTGAAATGGATCGAGCTTCATTGTAAAAATAATATTGTTTTTTGCCCCTAACCCAATTTTTTTGCAAAAAAAGAATTTTTTCTAGAAAAATCAAAATTTGAAGGAGCTTTTGCATTTTGGGCAATTTTTAAATATACAAAAACAAATTTTTTTTTTGCAAAGGGCAAATTTGCCCTCTACAAAATTGACTTTTTTGGTTTGATTTTTTAAAATCTTTGATAGATCAAGTGACCATTTGGCCTCTACCAATATTTTGGGTTGATTCTTTTGTTTATGTAGGCATTTGAATGGTAAGCTGGTTCAACTGGAGGGAAAATTTTCTAGGCACCATTTTTTTCTACAGACTCGTCACCTCTTTTTTCTGAAGTTTGGGGCTTCCATCTATAGGCTCAACATATTTTTTGGAGGTAGGAAATTTTAGTGGAGACTCACAACCTCATCAAGGTCCACAACCCTTATATGTTGTTGTACCCTGCATGAAAGCAAGGCAGGTGGTAGTTTTTTGTCCTGAATACTATTAGGCCTTGTTATGTTGTAAAAAGTTTCCCTATGATTTTTACCTCCTAGTTTAGCTACTAGTCTCCTTAATTTAATCATGCATGTTTAAAATGTATCTTGGAGCAAATTCCCTCGAAACCCATGTCAAATGGGGCCTAGGGGATCATTCTAAACTTTACTCAAGACCTAAATCATGCCTTGGGACTTGGGTGCCTGTGCCCAAGTCTAGGTTGATCTGTCGAGACCTAAATTTAAGGATGTCAGCATAGGACCTTTAAAAAGGTTTCCCTTATCAGCCTTTTCAATTTGAATTATGAAAGTTTAGCGGGAATACATATTTAAGTAGGTTTATGACTTCATTTTATACCTAGATGGATAATGCGAACTTGTGATAAGGATATTCAAGGCATTCATTGTGTTGCAGAGTAATATTGTGTTGTGTTTGTATGTGTTTGTTGTAGATTTAGCTTCATCCATCCATCTCTTGATGATTTGAAAGCTCTTCATCTCCATGAGGGTTTTCTCCTCCAAGGTGACATCTTATTGTGCTTCAATCAATTTATTTCATCATGGGATTTTTCCTCTGCCCTACAAGGGCACACACTCTATCTAACAATAGTGTTGTAAGGCTTGAATGCCATTCTAGGGCTTGACCGAGGCAATCTCCTAAACACCACAACCCCCAAAACCCTCTCTTTGTGATTGTAGGTTACAGGTGTGGGATTTGACAGAGTGGAGTTGCAGTGAAGTAGATCAAAAGATAAAGAATTAGGATCTGAAGAAAAGAGTAGAGAATATTCCCTACTGGACTCAGGATCCCACTCCTGAGTCCTCCATTTTAGCATTTTGGGAAACTTTGAAGCAAGTTACAATTTGATATAGACCATTGTCCCAGATACACAAAAAAGTTGCCCTATCAGACCCAGGCACCCACCCCTATGTCCCCAAATTTTCCACCTCTAAAATTCCAAATCTTAGCGGGAATGTTTGTAGTTGCATATATAAGCATGATTAGTGATTCATTTGTAAACTAGATGGAAATTTGGTGAGCATTGTGATTTTGTGAAAGTGGTTTAAAGCTATCATTGTGTTGCAGAGTAGTACTTTGTTGTTTTTGTGTTTGTATTTGTAGATTTGGCATCCATCTCCTCATGGCATGAAGAGCATCTTCCTTCCATGAGATCTTCTCTACAAGGTGCTATAATTTGTGTTTTCTATCATTTATCATTGGATTTGCCTCTATCCCATAGGGATATGCACTCCTTATCTAACAATGATGTTTGGAAGACTTGAATGTCTCTCCGGTGCTTGACTGAGGCAAGCCTCTAAACACCACAACCCCCAACCCATTTTTTGTTGATTGCAGGTTACAGGTTACAGGAGCAAAATCATAAAAAGTGGAGTTACAGGAGAGCATTATAGATTATCAAAATTGCAGATCAAAGAAGAAAATAGGGACCTGGACTCGAGCAACCACTCATTAGTCCTCTGGATCCTAGAACAGGAAAATCTTTGGAATAGCAGGAACATGTTGTAGACAAGATTCCTAGATCTCAACAGAAGTTGTAGCACTGGACTAGGGCACACTCTCATTAGTCCCTGATTTTTCCATTTTCTGAACTTCAAAATCTAGTATGCATTTGATTGTCATTTGATATTTCTGTGTGTCTATTTGTTCACGAATTCATGCAATTAGGGTTTTGAGCATAATTGGACTTAATTGAACAACAAATTCACACAATTCCAATATTTCCCTATGTTCCAAGTGATAGAAGGTCTGTAGTAGGTTCCTCTACTCGGCTGAAAGTCCTTGAATGTTTAGTGGTGAAAGGAGGATTAACACAAACTATCAAAATCAACCCTATATTAATCCTCTTCATTTTCATATTAAACATTTTGGTGAACCCATGTTTTTGGACTTTTTGGCACTTTTTTGAGTGTTGCACTTCAAATTTACATTCATTTCATTCATTCATTGTTCATCTTATTGCATTTGAAAAATTATAAAAAAATTGAAAATTTTGAAAAAAATTAGCATATTTAGCTTGCATTTTCAAGTAATTTAGAATAATTGGCATTAAATTTCAACAAATTTCTGTAATTATCATCAGATCTGAGTTAAAATACAGAAATTTTTCATTCATCATTCATTTAGATTGAATTTTCATGCTTAAATTGTTAAAAATTGCTTGAAATTGTGCATTTTCCATATAACCTAGTTTTGCATTAGCTAGGGTTTGTAGTCAAACTCTTGTTTCAGATTTTACTACCCTTTTAAAACACTCATTATGACTGATTTCTAATTTTAGTGTTGCATCATAGTGGTTTGCTTGCAAAATTTCATGCCTAGGGTTTAAAAACCTTGATTTTTCACTAGATTTTGGAGTTATTGTCTCCCTAGATTTGCACTCCAAGTGTGTTGTGATGGATTTTATGGCTTTAGGTGACTAATATTATTGATTTAATCTTCTACACCTCCTAAAATTATTTACAACACCCTTTTCATTGGATCTTTGCATTGAAAAGTCGTGAAAAATTGCATATTTTAGCACATTTTCACTAGGTTTTGAGTTGTCATCACTCTAGGTTTGCATAAAAAATGTGTTGTGAAGGATATTATTGCTTTACTGGACTAATATTAGACATATTATTTTCTTCCCCTGATCAATTTCCTCACAACACCTTTTCTGTCAATTATTTACATTGAAAAAAAGTTGAAAAAATCAAGCATTTTGGATCTTAAACATATCCTGCTCCTAGGGTTTGTTCTATTAGTTTGTGCATTAAGCGTTGCATTATTTTGTATGAGTATTATAACCTGCTGACCTAATATAAATATCTCTTTAAGAAGAAGTATAAGACTCATGGGATCTAGCGCTTTCGAAGAAATTGACATTCCTACCTTTGAAAATCCATTGAATACCTTCTTTACAAAAGGAGAGACACAACTTTCACAAGATATTATACCTCATACAACCACTATGGATGATCAAGTATTTGATGATGTTGACGACACTATTGAGGTGGTCACACATATACCTAATGAGCAAATAAATAAACTTGATAAAGAGTTAGTTGATTTTCAAGCATTTGTGCAAACCGAACGAATAGTGGAAGAAGTTGTACCTGTGATTCACAACATAAGAGAGTTGGTAAAAGAAGGATAAGATTCTATTAATGTTATTTGAGGTTTAACACATATTGTACACAATAATGTCATGATGGTAACTGAATGTGCAATGGTATCAAAAACATGTCGTCACCATCTCATACGCAAGTATCGACACCTATACCGACCACTGGAGTGTCTACATTTACATTGACAATTTAACAACTAATGCAAATTCTTGTAGTAATGCTACCACTGGTATTGGAGTATCTAATGGAACTAGTTCACAAAATTACAAAGCTATGGGATTTAATTATCAGAACTTGGTTTCTAAGCCCCTAGGACCTCTGCTATGAATACTTACTCTCAACCACCTCTCCATTCCACCCATTCTAAGCCACGTATTACATACAACTATTCGCAACCACATTCCACTTATCACTATGTCCAACCACCATTGAACTATTCACACCCTCCACTTATCATAACTCAAGATCAATCACCCCCTCACTTTGGTTCTAATTCCTCGCAGCAAACTCCATCTCCCAATGATGCCACCCTAAACCAACTTTTTCAATGCATGACTTCTTTACAACAAAAATTGAAAAATTTGACAAATTCTTCACAGCCTAATATACCAACTTATCATGCTCGTAATCCCCTATCTTATGCAATTTTGAGAACTCCTATGCCTGAGAGATTTGAGACCCCTCGCTTTGAAAAATATGGTGGAAAAGGTGATCCTAATACTCATGTGGCAGCATTCACGGCTATGTGTAGTGATTTCTACTTTGAAGAGGACTTGTTAGCAAAACTTTTTCAGAAATCTCTCAAAGATACTACTTTAGAATTATTTTTCTCTTTACCCCTGAATTCAATACACTCCTTTTCACAGTTAGTTGATCAAGTTTTACAACATTTTCAAGCAAACATTGGACCTCAAGTCTCTTTGATCAATTTAGTTCATTGCAAGTAGGGCCGGAAAGAGAAGTTAATTGAGTTTATTAGATGGTATCAATCTCTCTATGCACAAATCCACTATCAAATGAAAGATGAGGATGTTTAGAAGTTTTTTATTACAAATCTACAACCTAACATCCATGATAAGATTCTCTTGATGAAGTATAACTCCTTTCAACATTTATGTACTGCCCTTCATGATTATCAGCTTTCGTCTAGTCAGTATGAAAACCAAAACTCATCGGCTCAAGTTGGTCAATCCATTGGTGGACCGTCACAAAACAACTTTAAGAGGAATAATAATAGGAGTTTTATCAAGGTTAATGGATTGAATTTGAATAACTTTTCTCAAGTGTCTGCTATCACTAATCCAAAGAAGGGACCATATCAGCAAAGAAAGTTTACTCTGATATCTAAGTCCTATCATTCTATCATCAATCAAGTTGTGAGTAATAATCTTATGAAGCTTCCCTTGATTAAACCTTTGGATCCTAATAAAACTCAAGGACCTTATATCGATGTTAATGCCTTTTGTCATTATCATCAAACACAAGGACATGATACTGAATGATGTATGCATCTTAAACATGAAATACAAGACCTCATTGACTCGAATGTTATACAATATCAGGTGTGAATGAAAGTGGGAATAAGTTGGTTGCTCCACCGAATCAAAATTTACAAATCTTTACTAATCCTTTCCCTAAGCATAATAATAACAATATGATGGAACAAGCTATAGTGGAAGTAGACGATGATGATTACTTGGAATATGATAACATCATGGGTATAATAGAAGTGCATAAGAAAAAGTCGAATAACCCACCTCGTCCACGTGGAAAAGGAATTTATGCTAAGGTTCCTCCTCTGTTATCTTTACAAGGATCAGGAGATAACCAAAATGTATCAGAAAAACAAATGGAACAACCAATACAAATAATTATAACAAAACAAAAGAGTGAGATAGTACAAGATGATTCTTGTCACTATGGTAGACAAAATCAACAACGAAAACTTGCTAAAAATTAGAAAAGAGTAAGACGATTATCATCAATTGGAAACAATAGTGGTTCTCCTCCTCGCAAGCAACAAAAGGTCTCACTTACACAAGGATTTGAGAAACAAGCATTACATGGATTTTTTAACTACTAACAAGAGTCTCATAAGAACCACTTGACCTTTGCATAAAACTTGATAGAGTACCTCTCCAAGAGGTTTTCAAGTTCTAAAATTTTGTACGATGGTACTACCAGGTAAGTATTTCTAACCCTTTATCTCTCGTGATTTGTTTCCTCTGTGATGTATTATGTGTTGTTTAGGCCTCCTAGGATGACCCTTGATTCTCTTATAAGGTCCAGGATACTAGGAGACTGCCTCTGTTGTGACCCTTCTATTTGTATCATCATTCTTCTATATTGCTTCTCCTCTATTTTCATTGTTGTGTGTTGTGTCTTATGGACATAGCATTATGGTTGGTGACTTGGGGGCACCCTCCTACGTGATTGTCCTTACGGAACTTGTTTCTCCTCTCTCGATTTATTGTTTCCCTTCCTCTAGTGTTTCTATCTAGCGAGTAGATGACAACAAACATTTTATAATAATACTGACCTAGCGTCCCTTCAGCGAGAAATAAAAAAATGGACCAAGTCCATACATGATGATGGGATTTTTATATATTATCTAATGCTTGGCTAGTAGAACCACTCCGTGTGATCTTGATGATGTCTTATCGCACTTACAAACAATAATAATACTATTGCTCCGTGCACTTTGTTTATCTTTGAATCTTATCTTGGTTACACTCAGTTTTGAGATTTCTACAGTATAGCCCCACAGTTATACTCGGTCTTTGAATCCATAGTATTTGTCTTTCTATGTGAATGATTATATGTATTGTTGTTCATCATGATTATATGGACATTAACACCTTTTCTTGCAGGAATGTGTTTGTTGGAACATTTGGCAATCATAAAATACAGGGCACGTCTGAGAGGCATGAGCTTTACAAGAGCTCGTGTTCCCTTGTGTGTTTTCTTCCTACCTTATCGTGCTTGATATCGATACTTGATATCAACCACCTTAAGGTGGGGGCATATATAAGGTAAGCTATTTGTTCTAGATGTTAGCAATGTGTTTGTTATGAGGTACAATCTTAAAGACTGGTGGCAATGAGTCCCTCTTGCACTCTGAGATTTGTTTGAAATCAACTTGCAATCATTTAATCCCTCTGCAGAGGTGGGATATTGCATCCCTTTTTATCTTAAGCCCTCTACGGAAGCGGGGATGGTGTATCTCTCGCAGAGAGTGCACATCCTGTCATTTTCAAAAAGTCCTCTACGGAGGCGGGGAGCGATTCTGTGACTAACTCAACCCTTAAGTGTGTCTTTGGTGATTGTTGTGGTGAAGCACAATCGTCAGTGTGTGCCTATAATGTGCTTGAGAGGGTGATGAACCTAGAAATAGGAACACTCCATCACTTGTCTGCCGTGTTTTCTCCATGTCTTCCAAGTGTGTGTATTGCGTGTTTTTTCCCAAGCATAGTCTTAAAGACTGGTGGCGATGAGTCCCTCCTAAGCTTTGAGATTTGTATGGCATGCTTGATTTGCTGGTGTGTCTGTTGCCCCATATGTAGTCTTAAAAATTGGTTGCAATGAGTCCGTCCTACATTATGTGTGGCATGTTTACTTTCCTTTTACTTGCATTTGCATTTCATATATATGAGAAAAAGAAAAGAAAATCATCACTGTCTTCACTGTATTCACTGTGTTTTGCGTGTCTTCAATGTTATCTTTTCCATGTTTTGTGTGACTGTAATTATCTTCTCCATGTTTTACGTGTCTGTTACTATCTTTTCTGTGATTGGCGTGTCTTCTCCGTGCTTGGTGTGTTTGCTATGTTTGTTGACTGTACTTTAATGCATGTATTGGCCTTACATTTATACATACATTAAAGTGGGGGCTAAATGTTATGTCAGAAAAGGTAACCTTGGGGGCTTTTCCTATTAAGGTTCAGCTCCTGGGTCCTCTACTATGCATTTAGAGCATCTTGCATGATTTTGATAACTCCCGATGAGAAAACCCTGATGTTTCATGGCAAATAGGACGCACTTAACATATATCATGCTTGAAATAGGGGAGCAGGACTTGGGCACCCGCGCCCTAGTCCTACCTTATTTTAGGTCAAGACCAATTTCAAAGTGTCAGTTTATGACCGTTATTTAGGTCCTATGCCGACACGGTAAGTTTCAATTACGAAATTCTTAGTGGGCATGTTTGCAGTTGCATATATAAGCATGATTAGTGATTCATTTGTAAACTAGATAGAAATTTGGTGAGCACTATGATTTTGTGAAAGTGGTTCAAAGCTATCATTGTGTTACAGAGCAATACTTTGTTGTTTTTGTGTTTGTATTTGCAAATTTGGCATCCATCTCCTCATGGCATGAAGAGCATCTTCCTTCCATGAGATCTTCACTACAAGGTGATATCATTTGTGTTTTCTATCATTTATCATTTAGATTTTGCCTCTATCCCATAGGGATACACACTCTTTATCTGACAATGGTGTTCAGAAGACTTAAATGTCTCTCTGGGGCTTGACTGAGGCAAGCCTCTAAACACCACAACGCCCAACCCATTTTTCTGTAATTACAGGTTACATGTTGTAGGAGAAAAAAGAGTGGAGTTGCAAGAGAGCATTGTAGACTATTAGAATTGTAGATCAAAGAAGAAAATAGGGACCTTAACTCAGATACCCGCTCATTAGTCCTCCGGATCCTGCAACAGGAAAATCTGTGGAACAACAGGAATAGGTTGCAGACAAGATTCCTAGATCTCGACAGAAGTTGTGGCACTGGACTAGGGCACCCGCTCATTAGTCATTGACTTTTCTATTTCCTAAACTTCAAAATCTGGTACACATTTGATTGTCATTTGATATCTCTATGTGCGATCATTTTCCGTAATTTGTCTGTTTGTTCACGAATTCATGCAATTAGGGTTTTGAGCATAATTGGACTTAATTGAACAATAAATTCACACAATCCCAATCTTCCCCTATGTTCCAAGTGACAAAAGGTCTGTAGTAGGTTCCTCTACTCAGCTGAAAGTCCTTGAATGTTTAGTGGTGAATGTTGGGAATTAAGGTGTCTCAACCTTGGTAATTCCTTGTATTATTTTCATTGTATTTATATATCTATTGCCTATGTTGTAAATTAAATTATAAATTCATATTGTCCTCTTGTGGGATGTGGCACGATGATGTGTCATCCTACATGGAAGATGACAACTTGTAATTTTGTCCTCAGATGAGGACATAGGCGTCCCACTTTGTGGTAGGAATATTTTACCATATGTCAGCACCTTAGATGTTGTGTAAGGGAATATTGACTGAAACAGTCATGACAGATTCCTATGACGAAGTTATAACATGTAAGAGTTAGAAATAGGAGATTCTATGACAGGTGAAGACATGTGTCAAAGACCATCTTTGAAAAAGGCATCTTTGGGTGACCCAAGGTGGACTATGACATGTTGTAAGAGAATATGCTATTTATAGCCTGTGTATGATAGATTCTCTTACAGCTGTAAGTTATGACAACTATGATAGATTCTATGATAGTTGTAAGAGTTGTAAGAGCATCTGTCATAGCCCATTTTGGAAATAGGTGACCTCTTTGGGATGGGGTGTGTGGACAAGTGTCAGAAGCATCTTACAAAGTTGACCAAGTGTCCTTAGGTGTGGGTTTTGGGCCATGAGGCCAAGTTGGATGGCCATTCCAAGATAGAGGCAATTTTGCCTTGTATTTTCTATATAAACAGGTGCTTTGAAGAGGAGTTGCATGATGTGATTGACATGTACTATTATGCTGCTGGAATACCTCCAGATACGAGTGTCGAAGACTCTTGGGAGCTTGCATTACAAGTGCATTGTAAACAACATTTAGATTTGTTAATACATTGTGCAGGTTTTGGAGTGTCGGGTTTTTCTCCTAAAAGGGTTTTCCCCACATTAAATCTTGTCTCTCTCCTTATGTGTCATAACACTGTAATTGTAAGGATTTAAAAGAATTTGCACTCTACTTCCCTCATAAGATTAGTGTAGGAAGTGTGTTCCACATACATTGCTTCCTTTCATTTCGTATCAGATCTTGATCACCTTTGGTCCTAGTTGTTGGGTAGGGTTTTTTGGGCTGATCTTAGTTTGAGTGGGAGTCCTGTGTAGAGTATTCTGTAATCTTGTTGCAGGAAAAGAGATGGCAGGCACATCTGAAAGAATCAAGGTGGAGAAGTTTAATGGCACAAATTTTGAGTTGTGGAAACTCAAGATGGGAGACCTACTTATTGATCGTGACCTATGGAAAATTGTATCTAGTGTAAAACCAGCTGCTATGGCATAAGCTGATTGGGATCTCAAAGATCGGAAGGCTAAGGGTCTCATAAGACTCAGTTTAGTTGATTATGTCCTATTAAATGTCCATGAGGAGAAGAGCACAAAAGACCTTTGGAAGAAGTTGGGTGATGTTTATCATGTTAAATCCCTGGTGAACAAACTTTTTCTAAGAAAGAAGTTTTATTCTATGAAGATGGAGGATGGAGGATCTATTGCAGATCACCTGAATACCTTCAACATGTTAATTGCTCAATTGACATCAGTTGGTGTTAAGATGGAGGAGGAGGATCGATGTATGGTCTTGCTTTTTTCTTTGCCAGACTCGTGGGATCATCTTTTGATGGCTACTGGAAGTACCACATCCACTTTCACAATGGATGAAGTGGTATCTTTGTTGTTATCTAAAGAGATGTGGAGAAAGTATTCTGAGGAAGCCAAAGAGGCTCTTGTGTTTCATGGAAGACCCAAGGAGAAAGGGAAAAAGAAGGACAAGAAAGCTGAGAAGGGCAGGTCCAAATCTAATGTGAGATCCAAATCTCCTAGAAAGTCCAAGGCTCTTTGTTGGAACTGTGGCAAAACTAGGCATTTCCGAAAGGAATGCAAAGAGGAGAAGAAAAAGAAGAAGAAAGCTCCTGATTTAGATTCTAACAAGTCATAAGATGATGGTGATGCCTTCATCGCAGCCCTAGCCACCCATGCATCTGATGATGTGTGGCAGATTGATTATGGTGCATCATTCCACGTGACCTCGTATTGAGACTGGTTTACAAAATATGAAGAGTGTGATGGTGGAAGAGTGTACCTGGGTGACAATTCTCATCTGAAGATTGTTGGTCATGGAAGAGTTTCAATTTGATTCCCTGATGGACGAGTGAAGGGGATCACTAGGGTTATACACATCCCAGGCCTAGCACAGAACCTGCTTTCTATAAGTATGTTGAATGATACAGGTGTGCAAGCTGTCTTTTTGAAGGATGGATGCAAGATGACTAGAGGATCTATGGTGCTTGCTAAGGGTACTCGGAGAGGTACTCTGTTTCAGCTAGAGGCATGCACTTCACAGTGCAATAGTTCTTCTAACTCGAAGAAAAGAGATGCAATCACTTCATCCCCACCATCTGAATGAGTAGTGAAGAAATCTGTTGTAACTAGTTCTAATGGTATTGCACATGCTTTGGAAGTTAAGCTTCCTACTGAAAAGACTATGTTATGGAATTTGAGATATGGCCACATTAGTGATGTTGGGACCTAAATTTTCATACCAATTTTTGTAAAAAATTTAGGTTCCCATATGTGAAAATCAATTTTAGAACTAAAATTATACCTATAAGATCTATCCCTGGCTAGATATATTGGTTTCATAGCCCAAAGCTCAAGTGGTTTTCAAACCTCTCCAATAAACATTAGTAGGCTTGTTTGTGTCCTAAGCAAGCACAGGATTTTGGGGAACAATTCAGCTTGCATGTCCTCCATGAATTGCATGGCATCAATCTCACCTGTAACCCCTTCAACAATTGCCAAGCTACTAACTAGAGATTCATTCATCCGTCCTCACTTGAGGGGACTGGCTCCTTATCAACCTATACTATCATTTGAGGTCTTGTCAGCAAGGTTTGGAAGAAAACCTCAAGACATAGTCAAGCTTGATGCAATTGAAGTTAGGTTTAAGGATGCCTATTCTCCCCTCCATTTTGTGCCTTGGAGAACTAAGTCACTGACATTGGAGGTGATGCCTTGCATGATAGAAATATTGATAACATGGTCAAGTATAAGGTATTTATGGACAAAAATGTTAAAAGAAAATTCAAGAGTCCAGAACAAGTTGAGGGTTTGGAGCGATTCTATGTAGAGTTCATGTATCCCTCAGAAGCTATGAAAGCTAAGCTGGCAGTGGAATTAATGCTATCGAAAGAATAGGTCCATAAATGGTTTTGCCATAGAAGACAGAAGAAAAAAAACTAAAGAAGGCCTTTTTGCTTCCAAGATCTGGCGAGATGGGGAAGGCCTTTTTACCTCCAAGATCTAGTGGGATGGGTGTGAACCAAGCAATGCCTGATGAGGGACAGTGCCATCTGATTTCATTTCAAGGGAGTGACAAGTTTTAGCCTGAGTATAAGACTAAGAGAAGGATCAATTATGAGAAGAAAATGCCACAGAAAAATTGGAATTGTGCATTGAAGGAGAAAATAAACTCAATTCAGAAAAGTAGGTTGCAAGTTATTCAGAAGCAAATAGATGGAACAAAGGGAAACAATGATGCTCGAAAAGGGAAGGCAAGGAAAAAATATATAAATCTAGTTAATTTAGCTGACAATGAGCACTTGGAATTGGGAGAACTTCAAAATAATTTGTATGATTTGTCAGTTGAAGCTGAAATTGGTATGACATATGCCAAATGTGATGAAGGTCTACTGGCAAGGTTTCCACCTACTACATTGAGAATGAAAAGGCCCTTGGCAACCCTCCATGGATAGATTCAAAGGAGAATGTGAAAAATCTGTTCATGGTCTTCTAATTTTTGTATACTTTTGTTGATGTGATCAACTTGTGCTCATTCAGCCTTTAATGAATTCGTCCAGGCCTTCCATGACCATGATTCAATGCTACTTGGGCAAATTCACATTGCTCTTCTGGAACTTCTTTTCAAAATCATTGAATAAGAGCTTAAGAGCTTAAGAGCAAGGAAATCAACAAAAAATGATTTTGTTGTAAATGATTGTGGCTTTTTGTGACTGATCCAATCTGTTAAATGTTAGGGTTTTGATTTTAAAGTTTGGCATAAGTTCTTGAACCCTTGTACATGGCCAAAGATTCTTAGGCAGGTTGTACTAGAAGCTGGTTTTGGTCAAAAACAAAGGGAGCTACAAATAGAAAATAGAATTATCAATAAGGATGACAGTCAAATAGGGCCCGATGGTTGGTCCCTGGAACACTAAAGCATGTTTTATTCCATGTCTTGTTGCGGGAAGGCACTACTGGTTTGACAGTTTCTAAAATGACTAAACATGTTTAGAATTCTAATTTGAATGATATCCCATCGAGCAATGGACTAGAAGCTGTAATATGTTCAACTCTTTCAAGCGACATTACGCTTTTTGAAAGGATTTCATCTTCAGCATTTCGTCTAAGAGCAAATCTTATACTTACAAGAGACAGAGAACAATATCATTCATGTTCAGAAAGTTCAGATGTGGAAAGTGATTATGTCGAGAGTGATTCTAAAAAATTAGATAGGGATGAAACTGGGGAATTGGGCTATGAAGATCAAGATAGACCAAATACAATAGATTGTGTGAGAGAGGGTGTCCATGGCACAGGTACACATGAAATTCTACCTTCAATGAAAGGTAGAAATCATTTTGAAGCATTAGAAGATGAGAGAAACAAGGGTGAAGGGAATGATAGACCTTGTGATGTTGGAATCGCAAGGGATGAAAGCCATGTAGGAGAGGCTCGGTTGTTGTGTCTAATGGAAGAGGAGTATGAAGAACTAAGTGTTAAAGAGAGGTTGAATGCTCTTGTGGCTCTAGTGAAATTAGTGAAATCTGGAAATAGGATATGGAAGTCAATCAAGGATTCGTTGGAAACATCACAATTTTCCTTACTAGTTGAACCTCAAGGGAAATAGTAGATCCTATAGAGGGAGAAAAGTAGGACAAAGGAGACTTGAGAAAAAGAAAAATGATGCAGAATAATCTGGTAGACAAGCCTGAAAATGTGGAGTTATTGACTGATGTGCAGCAAGACAGGGTCAAAATAGGACAATCTGCAAATGAAGCAAACCCAAAAAACACAAAACAGAGTAAAAACCAATCAGAGAGAGATAAAGTATCAGAAGACATTTTGAAAGTCTCTCCGATACTCTAAGTTTCTCCGATAGGACTAAAGAATGATTTTGGGGAAATAATTGTTATCGATAGAGATTACTTGGATCACACCAACCTTATACCTCTTGCCGATGGATACTACATGCTAGAGCCTCGTGAGGTGAAAGGGCTATTAAAGAAAAAGTAAATATTTCCAAAAGGTACGAGCAAAAATGATAATATGTGATAAAGCGGAATTTCACATTATTTCAAAGGCAGAATATTTTCTGAAAAAGTTAGGAAGGTGATTATTTTAAAATACATATAACGTATTTATATTTTCACCTAAGAAGTTAAAGAATGGTCAATTTATTTTCACTCAGATGGAATTTTTGTCAAACAAAAGTGAAAAACACACAAATAAAATTCCAAGCAAATATTTGCAAACCACACCTAAAAGAATATTTTTACCATGAGATTTTTCACTGAGAAAGTAAAGACGTGGATGATAATTTTCACTCAAATAAATATTCTTGTGAGATAAAAGTGGAAAAACGTGCCGGGAAATATAATCAAGAAATAAATAGAGATTAAAGTATTATGTGAAGATCAAATATTTTATTGCCAAAGGCAATTAAATAAATGAAAATGGTATACCAAAAGTTGCAACAGAAGAAATAAAGGGTTGTAACCCTAAAATCATGAACTATATATGCCAAATGAAATCAAAGAATAATCATAAGTAGATTAGAAAAAACATCATGATCAGAAGTAGGAGTTAGATAACTGGAGGGATTGATCAGTTGCCGAAATAAAACATTATGTTGTATATTGTTAAATCTTTTGAAATTGTATAATAGAGAAAAATGCATAAATTGGTGATTTAATATTGGTGTCTATTGTTTGTTAAGCTGAACAATTATTTGGCTGTATCCACATTGTTATTTCTCTATTATTTGAACATGAGTTTCCAAGTTGATATTTCAGTTTTCGTCGAGACACACTTGTTGTTTTTGTGTAATTGAATTAATTGGTTTCTATTAAAGAATTAAAATCCTTTTGATTGATTACATTAACTTGGAAGTAACATTTGGATTAGTAAGAAGAGCCCTATAATTGACAAAATTGCCATACTGGACATCTCCAACTCGATATTGTCTTGTTATTGAAATTGAGCATCTACTCCATTTGTCAATACATATTTGCTGTCATTGTGTGATTCTGTTGATTGGTTCCTTCAAGTAAGGATTAAAATCCTTTCAATAAGTCATAGTAACCTGGTAGGATCGAGAGGATCAATAAGTAGAGTCTATCAGTCACATTCTTGCACGTTTATACAAGGTATAAACAAACACAAGTGCCAAACAATTAGAATTGTAACCAATAAGTAAATCATATATCATATACATCTTGACTACATTAGCCCAATTGAAATAGGCACTGGTCATACCAATTCCACTCTAGGATTCCATAAAATCTTATTCAAACAATTACATCTCAGACCTTAGTATTAGGAGTAGAAGTAGTTTGCAAGCTTTCATCTATTCCACACTTTATGTCATTGTGGGTAGATCCCTAAATTCATTTGAGTCATACATTTTTTTTATTCGCTTCAGCTTTCAAGGTTCACCCACCTAGGTTTAGCATAGCTTGAAGTGTAGGGAGTCATCAACCATTTAGGTTAACTCCATTAGTTGGTTCAAAAAAGTTGCAAATCTGATCATAGAGCTTGGCATCCTCTTAGGGCTTACAACCTACATTTTTGAGACCTAACAATGGGTAAACCTTGGAAATTAAAGCAGATTGAATGCAACTATTTTGACTAAGTAAATGGATCTACCTACAATGGCAAATGGTGTAGACTAGATGAAAGCTTGTTGAATAATTCTAATATTTAATGTATGGTTGGTATAAATTGTATAAGCAATATCAAGGTGAATTTTATGACTATGCTTAACTGAATAAAGAATTTTAAATAATGAATTAAGATAAGATCAGTGCCTTGTTGGATAAATAGAGTCAAATGGAAAACTAAGACTAGTGGTTTACAATGGGTAGTAACTGTAATTGTTTGGCACAATATTTTAGTTTATAACTTGTATAAACGTTCAGGGAAATGACTGACAAACTCTTCTTAATAATCCAACCAATATAATCAGATTTCTTGTTATTCACCAGAAGGAATCTTAATCTTTTCTTGAAGGAATCAATTGAATGAATTATGCAAGAACAATAGATAATATTAACTTGGAGATAGAATGCCAATCCTAATTATATAGTTCTTCTTAGTAATCCAAACTAATACTTCTAGGTTACTGTGATTGACTAGAAGGATTTTAATTCCGTTAATGGAAATGAATTAATCCAATCACACAAATACAACAAATGTGCATTGACAAACTAAATATATACTTGATATATCAATTTGAATAACAAGGAAATACTGAACTGGAGACAACCATATAAATGAATAATTTTAACAAACAATTGATGCCAGAATAAACCACAGAATTAGAGAACTCCAATTTACTTCTTCAATAATATACTTGCAACATGGTCTTTTGAAAATATTATAGATTGTATATTTTTTTCTTCTACTGCTGATTTCATCTTTCATATATACATTGCACTTTCAAGGGTTGTGACCCTTGACACAACCACTCGATGAAACTCTTCACTTAATTAATTATCTTCAACAGATTAAAACATTTTAATTTTAACCTTCTTTGTCTTTGAAATGTTCTGTAATCTTTATTTGAGGATAACAGTATTTTGAATTTGCACTGGATGCATTTGTATATGTCTATCTCATTTTTTTAGTAGATACACCACCAGGTTGGATTTTAAGAACATGGGACAGTTGCCCTTTAATATCAAATTCATTTTCGGCTAACTATGGGACTTGTATATGCAAGTTTTATCGTTCTGTATCTCATATACATATGCATATGTGGTTGGCCTCTATATTGTGTTGAAATTTCCTTCCTTTCAATCTTTGCATTTGTATATTGTATATCATATGAATTTGGAACATATATACAAATGCAGACCCCATCAGTTTTATAAAACAGCCTTCCGAATTACCTTCGAGTTCAGCTTTTCATCACCTTCTTGTATATCAAATACATATCTTTCATATACAAGCGCGAACTTTTTTGGGTTTATGAAATAAATTGAAATTATCTTCGGATCCGCCTTTGTATATATCTTGTTGTATTACTTTCTTGCATATCATATACATATATCTCCAACATACATATGTGGTCCCCACCCGATCTATATAATGTTCAAATCTCCAATTATGTCGGGTTTTGTATATTATTCTCTTGTATATTTTCTTTGTATATTTCCGTTTGTATGTTATCTTGTATAAGTGCACATACAAAGCATCTTATACAAACCCTCTCTTTAGCTTTTATCCCCAATGATGCTTTTTATTCCTTTGTATATCGAGTATGTATATTATAAACATACAAGCACCCCGAACATACAAAGACTTTTTAGTATTTAACTTTCTTTTCGCATCCGGTTTGTATCTCTTATTTGCATCCTTTTAACTTGTATATTGGCTTGTATATCGAAGATATACATTGTTATTTATACAAGCCTGATATGCAAACGGTGGAGCCCACATCACTTTTCTGATTGTAGCTTCCGAAATGCAACAATACTTGTATCCAATTTTTAGATACAAAGCCGAATACATACAAACTCCTTTGTATCACCTCTTCGGACTTATCATTTTTATAAACCACAGTTTACTTACTTTTCGGCTCCGTGATGTATATAAAGTGCAATGCATCTTCTGATATAGTTTAAGTCATGATGCATCATTTTAACCAAATTTCAAGCTTTCTTGAGATCTGCATTGCATGTATATTGAAATGTATAACCTGAAACATATGTACAATGCACGAAACATACAACAATAAAACCTCATCTCATAATCTTTTCGGTTCCGCAACATGCATATCGCTTTGTATATATGTTTGTGGTGGGGTCCATGTATTCATCTTTGGTGCTTTCATATTCTATATATGCATTTTCATGCATTTGTATTTTTGTATCTACATGCTTTATGAGCTTTGTATCTTGTATACATATAAACAAATATACAAAACTTTTGACCATTCATATTTCATTTGTAAATTTCTATCAGCCAGACATCTTCAAGATCTACCCGATGTAGAAGTGGGCATGGTTATTATCGGCGTGACTTTCTTCATTGCTGTGTGAATAACCTTCTTCCCTGATCTCCTAAGTGTTACCGATATGATTATCGAGGAGAGTCTCATCGATGAGTGTAATCCTTATTTCTATCAGAGTAAGATATGTTATCGGAGTAACTTATTTCAAGCCACTCGATCGTGGTTATCTCCCCAATAGCCCTTTACACTCCTTATCAGAGAGACCTTCACAACATGTCATCGACATCGTTGTGAGTATTACTTCGGCTAAACTCATAAACTTTGTTCCGATTCACCTGTTCTTGCCGATGGTTCTTATTCTTCACATTTATCAACGTAAGCTATGTCGAAGCACTTTTCTTTAGTCGGTGAGACATTAGAGTATCAGAGACTCCTTAATTTTTCTTTCTGATGCTTATCTCCTACTGATGATTGCTAGTTCCCTCCATTCCACTGAATGATCGGTGAGAGTCCTACCGAACTCCACCATCGGCATGACTTATACTGTCAGGAGGGCTTGTAGAGTATTCACCGATAGTAACATCTTATACCAATTGGCATGACTGGTAAATTTCTCTCTGATGAAAGGCCATTGGTATCATTTTCTCCATCGGTGATCATTAAAATCTTCTCGCCGATCCTTATTATCATGCCGATAGTCATTTCAACAAGTTTCTTGTAAAGCATGGATCGGTATAACAAAAGGGAGGTCTTGCTGAAACTTAGGAATTGAAGCCATTGATTCTAGTGTAATTCAGTGAGTGATATACTCACTTGTGGTGAAAGCTTGTGATCTTTATGGAATACACCAGTTATCATCATGACTTTGGGCATAATGGTTTTCTAATTTGGTCAGGTATGGATGAGTAAAATATAAGCAAATTTTAAATTTTCCTATCCCAACAGTGGCTCTATCTGGGATGTATACTCCTTGCGAGTATAACAAGGATTCAGATCTCTTGGGGGAGTAGACCATATATTTTATTAATTTGGGATGACAGTTTTATGAGAATGGGAGGTGGAGGTGAACATGATGGGGAATTGGGATGAACCTCTACTATTGTACATGGAAAATCTTTTTTTTGAACTAGAGATTCTTAGGACTGTCCATGTACTAGTAGATCCTAGTCTCTTTTGATTTTCCTAGACTACTGTGCATAGAATAGAAGTATTTTGAGAATTATTGAAGGGTTGTCCATGCACTGGCAACACTCAATCCTCTTCATGCATGATTATGAAAAGAAAGGCTTCAGATATTGCCCATGCATAGGCAGTTCCTGCTCTTCTCCAGACATGTTTTGCAAATAGTAAGAGTCATCACCTCCTTTGCCAATTATAACAAAAGGACCTAGCCATAAAGCTTCAAACTTTCCATGTTTTCCTTTCCCTTGGCACCTAGCATTCCACATCAGTACTAAGTCATCTATCTCAAACTTCCTATCTTTTGCCTTCTTGTCAAAAAGGTATTTCACTTGTGATTTCAACTTGACATTTTGCCTTTGGGCTAGTCTCCTCATTTCATCAAGTTCTGCAAGCTGTTCTAGCCTTTCCTCCATTGGTTCAGGAATGTTTAAGTCTTCCTGAAGAACAAACTTGTAAACTAGTAGTAGATTTTCTAATGGTATTCTTGCTTGTGTTCCATATACTAGTTCAAAAGGAGATCTTCCAATTGCTCTTTTGACAGTAATCCTATCAGCCCATACCACCATTCTTAACTTTGAATCCCGTGCTTTCTTGTTTCTATCCAACATTCTTTTTATAATTTTTGGAAGGCTTTTGTTTCTAGATTCTGCCTGTCCGTTTACTTGTGGATGATAAGGGGCAACATAGGACACAGTGATGCCATGTGTACTACAGAAACTTTTGAATTCATCAGATCTGAAACACATTCCATTATCCGTAATTAACCTTACTGGAGCACCAAATCTGAATATAATATTTTGCATCAGAAAATTAATCACCACCCTGCTTGTTGCTTGCTTGGTTGGGATTGCTTCCACCCATTTTGTGAAGTAATCTGTCACCACTAAAATCCATTTGTGTACACCACTTGACTTCTCCGCAATTTCTCCTATGAAGTCAATACCCCATTGATAGAAGGGAGCCTCCACTTGCATGGGTTTCAAGGGCAATGCTCCCTAATATTTCAAATTTCTTGAGAACTTTTGACATGCCTCACATTTCCTAGTGTAATAATATGAATCATTAAAAACTCTAGGCCAATAATATCCAGCCCTTAGGATCTTTTGGGTTGTAGTCTTTGTTGAAAAATGACCTCCACACATACCCTCATGTAACTCTTTCATGATATGTTTTGATTGATGCTCATCTATAATAGGATACCATCCCTATTCTTCCAGTAAAGATCTCCATCAATAAATACATATTTTGAGGCCTGCAATTTAAGTGTCCTTATTTTATTATCATCATACCCCTCAGGACATTTCATGTGCTTTAGATAATATATGATATCTATATACCACGGAGTATGCTCAATGCTAGAACTTGTATTATCAACATCATGAGTACTACATATCTGGGACGCTTCATGATTACTTTCAGCCATCAACCTATCAAGACCCTGTCCTCTCACTAGTTTAGTGATTTGGATTTCAATATTAAACTCTTGAATTCTATTGATCCATCTGCATCTTCTACCTGTGACTTCGGTTTGGACCAATACATCTTTTACTGCAGCATTAGGAACATATGCTATGATTTCAGCTCCCACCAAGTATGGCCTAAAAGCTTTAACTGCTTTCACTAATGCATATGCCTATTTTTCAACAATGTGATATTTTAATTCTGCATTTTGAAGGGATTTGCTGAAAAACGAAAAGGGTTGTTCGTGTCCTTCATTATTTTTCTGCAATAATATTGCTGCAACTGTATGATATGAGGCAAATGAAAATAGTTGGAATGGTTTACTATAATCAGGGGATATTAGGACAAGGGCTTCTTTGATTTCCCTCTTGATAGTGTCAAATGCTTCTATTGTTTCTGTTGTCCATGTTACTTCTGAGTTCTTTTTCAACATCCTTGATATGGGAGTAACAATTTCTACAAAATTTGATATAAACCTCCTGACAAAGTTAATTTGGCCAAAAAATGACTGTATAGCTTTCACATTTTTAGGGATAGGGACTTGGTCAATTGCTTATACTCTCTCAGGATCTATTCTCACTCCATCTTTTGAGACTATGTGACCAAGCAACTTCCCCTCTGTCACTGTGAAATGGCACTTCTTAGGATTCAATGAAATCCCATATTCTAAGGCTTTAATAAATATTAGCTCTAAATGTGCACAATGATCCTCAACCTTTTTGGAATATGCTGTCAAGTCATCTTGATATACTATCATGATTTTATTAATCAATTCAGCAAAGGCCACATCCATTGCTCTTTGGAATGTTGCTCCAGCATTAGTGAGTTCGAATGGCATCCTTAAATATACATATGTTCCCCATGGAGTGGTGAATGCAGTCTTAAATTGCTCTGATTCTTTGACTTTCACCTGATTGTAACCTGAGAAGCCATCCATCATTGACAACAGTTCACATCCAGTAACCTTCTGTAATATTGCTTCCATATTAGGGAGGGGATAATTATCCTTAAGAGAAGATTTGTTTAAATTCCTGAAGTCCACACATAGTCTAATATCACTATTCTTTTTCCTAACCAGCACCAAATTAGAAACCTAAGAAGAATGTCTGATGGGTTTAATGATAGCTCCATCCCTTAATTTTGTGAGTTCTTCAAGCATCTTAGGAGCTAATGTAGGATTGATAGGCCTCTATTTTTGCCTGAATGGTTTAGCATCTGGTTTTAGTGGTATTTCATGCTGAAACAAATCCTCTCTATATGCTTTTAAATCATCATATGACTAGGCAAATACATGCCTATACTTCCTAAGTAAGTTGATGATCCTACTCTTGATTTTTGGGTTAAGATTCTTCCCAATATATACATTCTTTGGGGTTGCCTGTGTCCCTAAATTAATCTCCTCAAGGTCATTTTGTACCACTGGTGTGTCTTTCATTTTAAATCTATCATGTCCATCAAATGCTTTTTCCAATGCTATAAGTCCCTTAGGTATTTTATTTATTTTCAACTGAACTATCTCTTGACCAAAAAGGATTTCCTTCCCATCATGTTCTTCTACAAATGCATTCAAGTCAATCTCTTGACTTTCATAATGATCAGCACAATGCAGGAAGTTGATTATATCAGCATCATTATCAAATACTTGCTAGTTATGTATATTATCTGGGATGGTGGGTTTGGTTTTGAATTCAACCTCTATAATGCCTCCTAATGTGACATCATCCCTTTTTCATGCGATGTTCGCTAGAAAATCTGCCATAATATTTTTTGACCTATCAATCTAGTTGATTGAAAAGGCATTGAATAACTCAATATCATCCGTATTGTGTTCCTATATTGTTTCAACCTTTTGTTTTTTGACAGGTATTTCTCTCTCACTTGGGAAGTAACCAATTCAGAGTCACCATATACAGCTAACTTTTTTATCTTATGTTTGGTGGCTATATTTAAACCAATGAGCAAAGCCTCATACTCTGCTACATTGTTTGTGCATTCAAATGATAACAGAAGGGAGTATTTGAATGTTTTACCTGCTGGTGAGATAAAAACTACTCCGGCGCCATTTCCTCTACATGCACCATCAAAATACATCTTCCACACATCATTTTCTTCCTTCTTAGATTCAACATGTATTGGATTAGTATTCTATAATTCTGGTTGATTTTTCTTAACCTTGAAAGCTCCCAAATCTGTATCACAAAAGAAGTTTATTTGATGTTGATCCAAGCATTATATAATATTTTCATATCTTGGCTCCCTGCATAGCTTGATTTCTTTACCTCCCACTGGTATTGTGGCATATGATAAGTCCAATTGGACATTCCCTCCTGCCATAGCAACCCATTGTCTCGATAGAAGCATTCCATAATATGGTGGGATGTCAACCACAGTAATATCAATGTTATAAGTTGCTTCAGGGTATGAGGCAAGTTTTATCTCCACATCCCTCATAATACCAGCAACTGGGATGCATCTATTATCCATTGCATAACACCTACCAAATGTAGTGTCAACCCACATTGCTAGTTCTTTCATAACTGTTATTGGCATGATGTTCATGGCAACACCTAAATCAATCATGCAGTTCCTCACTATCTTGTTTTTGATCAATAATGTAGTGTAGAAAGGGTCCAGCTATGAGGAATTCTTTGTCAATGTATCACCTAGGTATACCTCAGGCATTTGGAATGTTTCTTGATGAACATTGTTTGTTCTATTTTCAGATCCTTTATGTTTTTGACTTGGTATGTCTGAAATTAGTTTAACTATTGTATTCCTGTATTTGTCTATCTTCATCATTTCTAAAAGTGGAACTGATATTTTTACCTGAGATATTGCATGAACAATGTCAAAAGAATGGGCCATAGTCTGATCATTCTTTTCTATCTGTATATTTTCTTTTTCTTGATTTTGTGATTTTTCTTTCATTTTATTCTTACCACCCTTTTCTGGTTCTTTAAATGATGACTTTGCATCATTCTTTTTGTAATTCTGATCTTTTCTAAATACACTCCCAGGTGTTCCTTGTTCAACATTCACTGTCCTATTCCTTAGGTTATAGGCATTTTTAGCTTAAGCTATTGTAGCTATTGTAAGAGCCTCTTTTTCATTTTCAGTGGGGCTTTCTCCATTGATCATATGGCTGATTGTTATAATAGGTAGGTTCCTCATAACCATCTTCCTGATCTGAGAACACTTCTTGTTCCCCCATATTGATATGATGTCTCTAGTTTCCCACATCATATTCATATCCCTCTTCCTCTATAGAAGAATAGTCTTCAGTCAACAAATATGGTGTATCTTGCATCATGTTTATGGTGTGATTATCTCTGTTATAATTGTATAACATTTTTTCTTGTTGTACTATTTTAGCCACCTCACAATACTCAGGTGAATGTGGTAAATTGCACACCAGACACCAAGGTTTATCTTCTACCATATGTGCCATATTTCTTTTTAGAGGGTCAGGGGTATCCTTGCCATAATGTTGCTTTCTGCTATTATCAATGGGTCTCCCATCTTTCCAATTTGTATTATACGGCATATCATGCAACCTGGGCCTTTCATGCCTATGCTGACCTTCTTGTTTAGTTTGTTGAACGTTTGGGTGTTGATGATTTCTAGGGTTATCTCTCTTGCTAACCATATTTGCAACTTTCCTATTGTTCTCAATAGTTAATGCCACTTTCTGTGCTTCAGCCAGGGTCGTAGAGCATCAATTTTTGAGTTCGTACCCTATCTTGGGATCAAATGCTTTCATATAAATGCTTAATGCTGCTGGATCAGACAGTTTGGATCAATGTGGTACTTTGTTGTGTAATTTGGAAAATTTCAAATTGAAGTCATACACTGATTCATTTTGGTATTTCTAGATACTTATCAATTCATGTAATGCAAACTCAGGGGCATATTGATTACCATATTGCTTCTTAAACTAATTATGGAAATCTGTTATTGAATTGATTGAAGCATCAGGTAAGCTGTTGAACCAGCCTCTTGCATCTTCAGTCAGGGACATCATGAATAACCTCATTCTAACATCTTTAGCTGATATTGCACTATTCCCAGTGAATTTGGGAACTATACTCCTCCAATTACTATCCATAGGATATGGATAAAACTGATATCCAGTCAAATCAAATTGTCTACATGTGTTTGTGAGGTTTTGAGATGGAAAATTCATGGGTGGTGGATTAGGATAGTAATTATATCCACCTAGAGGCTGATAATAGGCATATTGCTGCTATGGGTTTATGTGGGGATTTATGTAAGGATTTTGTGGTCTATAATATTGTTGGCCAAGGGGTGGGTAAGGATTAGCCATTTGTTGATGGGTGTTGTGCATGAGAGGTGGTCTAGGAATTTTAGGAATGGTATTTTGATGACTTCCGGATGCTTGTGAATTTGAAGCACCACCTGTATTTTGGTGTAAATTTTGCTGTGGATTCCTTGAAGTGCTTCCCCTATGTGGAGGTACATATTTTGGGGAAGCTGTTTTAGCCCTACTCTTTATCTATTGGATCTCTTGTTGCAACAACCTCTTAGTTTCCTCTATCTTGATCATTTCAAGTTCTTCCTGGAGCCTAAGCAAATCCTGTTGTGCTTGATTCATACCTTCGGAACTCTTTAGACTGTCATTTATTTCTTGAGTTCAGAATCCATGTTTTACCCCTTCTTCTTGTTGTAATGACATTTTAAAATCATATTCAGCTTGTATTTGCTCCATTTCCCTCTTGGCCCGTGCTTCACACTCAAGTTGTTCTTAAGGACTTGGTCTGTATTTTGCCAATATGTCATCATTTATCTCGTTGAGATTCTCATTTGAATCATGTAGAGCTGTGAACTTATTGTGAATTGCAATAGTTTTCTCTGCATTATCCTCTTAAGCCTCTTGGTTATTATTCTAGTGAGAATAATTTGATGTTCCATTTCTTTCGGAGATGTTTCTAATTGGTGGAGATGATTGCAATTTCTTGCCTTCCATCTTGGATCTCCTACCATCCATTTGGTATCATTTTTCTGTTATAACCGTCACTAGAGTCGCTACCTATTTTGTAAATAGGAAAAGTTTATAAATTATCTTTCTGGATTCTTATTGCCAGCAGAGTTACCAAATTAAAGTTTCTGAAATGACTCTATAAAAGGAATGGTTTGTTACTAAGGTCTTTTATTTGTGTCCCCAGTAGAGTCACCAATTTGTTAGGTCTCAAAAATGCAGGTTGCTAATCTTAAGAGGATGCTAGGCTCTATGCTTAGATTGGCAACCTTTTTGAACTAACTTGACAAAATCAACCTTTCGGGTTTAATGATTTCCTACACTTTAGGTCCTACTACACCTAGGTGGGTAAACCTTGGAAATTAAAGCAGATTGAATGCAACTATTTTGACTAAGTAAATGGATCTACCTACAGTGGCAAATGGTGTAGACTAGATGAAAGCTTGTTGAATAATTCTAATATCTAATGTATGGTTGGTATAAATTGTATAAGCAATATCAAGGTGAATTTTATGACTATGCTTAACTGAATAAAGAATTTTAAATAATGAATTGAGATAAGACCAGTGCCTTGTTGGATAAATAGAGTCAAATGGAAAACCAAGACTAGTGGTTTACGATGGGCAGTAACTCTAATTGTTTAGCACAATATTTTAGTTTATAACTTGTATAAACGTGTAGGAAAATGACTGACAAACTCTTCTTAATAATCCAACCAATATAATTAGATTTCTTGTTATTCACCAGAAGGAATCTTAATCCTTTCTTGAAGGAACCAATTGAATGAATTATGCAAGAAAAAAAGATAATATTAACTTGGAGACAGAATGCCAATCCTAATTATATAGTTCTTCTTTGTAATCCAAACTAATACTTCCAGGTTACTATGGTAGACTAGAAGGATTTTAATTCCGTTAATGGAAACCAATTAATCCAATCACACAAATACAACAAATGTGCATTGACAAACTAAATATATACTTGATATATCAATTTGAATAACAAGGAAATACTGAACTGGAGACAACCATATAACTGAATAATTTTAACAAACAATTGATGCCAGAATAAACCACAGAATCAAAGAACTCCAATTTACTTCTTCAATAATATACTTGCGACATTGTCTTTTGAAAACATTATAGATTGTATATTTTTTTTTTCTACTGCTGATTTCATATTTCATATATACATTGCACTTTCAAGGGTTGTGACCCTTGAGACAACCACTCGATGCAACTCTTCACTTAATTAATTATCTTCAACAGATTAAAACATTTTAATTTTAACCTTCTTTGTCTTAGAAATGTTCTATAATCTTTATTTGAGGATAACAGTATTCTGAATTTGCACCGGATGCATTTGTATATGTCTATCTCACTTTTTCAGTAGATACACCACCAGGTTGGATTTTAAGAACATGGGACAGTTGCCCTTTAATATCGGATTCATTTTCGGCTAACTATGGGACTTGTATATGCAAGTTTTATCGTTCTATATCTCATATACATATGCATATATGATTGGCCTCTATATTGTGTTGAAATTTCCTTCATTTCAATCTTTGCATTTCTATATTGTATATCATATGAATTTGGAACATATATACAAATGCGGACCCCATCAATTTTATAAAACAACCTTCTAAATTTCCTTCAAGTTCGGCTTTTCATCACCTTCTTGTATATCGAATACATATCTTTCATATACAAGCGCAGACTTTTTTGGGTTTATGAAATAAATTGAAATTATCTTTGGATCCGCCTTTGTATATATGCTGTTGTATTACTTTCTTGCATATCGTATACATATATCTCCAACATACATATGCATGGTCCCCACCCGATGTATATAATGTTCAAATCTCCAATTATGTCAGGTTTTGTATATTATTCTCTTGTATATTTTCTTTGTATATTGCCATTTGTATGTTATCTTGTATAAGCGCACATACAAAGCATCTTATACAAACCCTCTCTTTACCTTTTATCCCCAGTGATGCTTTTTATTCCTTTGTATATCGGGTATGTATATTATAAGCATACAAGCACCCCAAACATACAAAGACTTTTCAGTATTTAACTTTCTTTTCGCATCCAGTTTGTATCTCTTATTTGCATCCTTTTAACTTGTATATTGGCTTGTATATCAAAGATATACATTGTTATTTATACAAGCCCGATATGCAAATGGTGGAGCCCACATCACTTTTCTGATTGTATCTTCTAAAATGCAACAATACTTGTATCCAATTTTCAGATACAAAGCCAAATACATACAAACTCCTTTGTATCACCTCTTTGGACTTATCATTTTTATACACCACAGTTTACTTACTTTTTGGCTCCGTGATGTATATAAAGTGTAATGCATCTTCTGATATACTTTAAGTCATGATGCATCATTTTAACCAAATTTCAACCTTTCTTGAGTTCCGCATTGCATGTATATTGAAATGTATAACCTGAAACATACATACAATGCACGAAACATACAACAATAAAACCTCATTTCATAATCTTTTTGGTTCTGCGACATGCATATAGCTTTGTATATCTGTTTGTGGTGGGGCCCATGTATTCATCTTTGGTGCTTGCATATTCTATATATGCATTTTCATGCATTTGTATTTTTGTATCTGCATGCTTTATGAGATTTGTATCTTGTTTACATATAAACAAATATACAAAACTTTTGAGTGTTCATATTTCATTTGTAAATTTGTATTGGCCAGACATCTTCAAGATCTACCTGATGTAGAAGTGGGCATGGTTATTATCAGCGTGACTTTCTTCATCACTATGTGAATAACCTTCTTCCCCGATCTCCTAAGTGTTACCAATATGATTATCGAGGAGAGTCTCATTGATGAGTGTAATCCTTATTTCTATCGGAGTAAGATATGTTATCGGAGTAACTTATTTCAAGCCACCCGATCATGGTTATCTCCCCGATAGCCCTTTACACTCCTTATCAGAGAGACCTTCACATCATGTCATCGACATCATTGTGAGTATTGCTTTGGCCAGACTCATAAACTTTGTTCTGATTCACCTATTCTCGCTGATGGTTCTTATTCTTCACATTTATTGGCGTAAGCTATGCCGAAGCACTTTTCTTTAGTCGGTGAGACGTTAGAGTATCGGAGACTCCTTAATTTTTCTTTCCGATGCTTATCTCCTATTGATGACTGCTAGTTCCCTCCATTCCAATGAATTATCAGTGAGAGTCCTACCAAACTCCACCATCGGCATGACTTATACTGTCGGGAGGGCTTGTAGAGTATTTGCCGATAGTAACATCTTATACCGATTGGCGTGACTGGTAAATTTCTCTCTAATGAAAGGTCATCGGTATCATTTTCTCCATCGGTGATCATTAAAATCTTCTCGCCAATCCTTATTATCATGTTGATAGTCATTTCAGCAAGTTTCTTGTAGAGCATGGATCTCGGTATAACAAAAGGGAGGTCTTGCCAAAACTTAGGAATTGAAGCCATTGATTCTAGTGTAATTTAGCGAGTGATATACTCACTTGTGGTGAAAGCTTGTGATCTTTATGGAATACACCAGTTATCATCATGACTTTGGCCATAATGTTTTTCTGATTTGGTCAGGTATGGATGAGTAAAATATAAGAAAATTTTAAATTTTCCTATCCCAACACCTCTGAGAGGTAGTCATCATCAATCTACAGATAATAAATATGCCTTGAACTGTTCCCCCTAGACAGATGCATCATATGTGCATCTAGTTAGAAGGAGGGGAAACAACCCCTAACTTCTATGTAAGATATTCAAATGTGTCCTTAGAAAGTACCTTTGTAAAGATGTTTGCAACCTAATCCTTTGTAGGTACACATTCCAATTTTACCTCTTGATTTGCAACCTTTTCTCTTAAAACGTGATACTTGATGGATATGTGCTTGGTTCTATTGTGCCTTGCACACATGCCCCATTTTGTCAAATGGAGACCCCCTTTTTTTGCTTGGTCTCAAAATTTGATATTCTTGCTTGAGAGAAAATGAAGTCCTAATTATTTGATGATTTATCTTGTACTTGGGCAATTTTTCCTAATTGATTATCTTTTGATCATTGAATTTGGAATGATTTGATTGCATTTGAACCCAAGAATGGGTCCCCTGAGTGCTTTTATGCTAAAATCATGCCTCACTGTAGTGTTGTGATGTTCACAACACGCCCCATTTTGCTCCTCAACAAAATGAGGACCCCTGCTATTGCTTTGCTTTTTTTTTTGCTTCTGCTTGTGTTTGTTCTGTCTGGTGGTAAAGGGAAAAGAGAGTCAAATTTGTAAACCTTGTTAAAAATATAGAAAATTGCATTTTCAGTACCATTGCATAATATGGTTGGATTCCTTATGAAAAATGAGCCAGGGTTGCTTTTTGAACCATCTTAAAATTCATCATATTTTGCAATTTATGATCATTTAGGTAAAATGTACTATCAGGTTTTGCATGATAAACAGTCAGTTGTTTGCCCTTTTTCTTGTTGGCATTCATTTTAAATTTTGAAAAATTTCATACTTAGTGGTTTCGGGTCGTGGGCAATTTTGTCTGGGTTCCACTCTGTATGTTACATTTGATTGTTTTGCAGAAAATACATCGATTCATTTTAGTCGCCATTACTTATTCATTGGAAGTGTTTTTACATGTTTGAACCTGCGTGTTGAACCATTTGATTGAACCTTTTTTGGTTCAATGGTTCGGGGTTCAATGGGTTTGGCGGGTTCAAATGTCCAAAGTTCGCGGGGTTCATTTTCTTTTTAACAGTCGCTATGCATCGTTGAACCGCCGCATTGAACCTCTCGCTTGAACTCTTTGGCAGGGTTCAATGGTTCAAAGTTCAAAGGGTTTGGGTTCAAAACAAGGGCTATCGGCATAGTAGTGGTCGTCGGCCAGGTTTTTCTAGCCTTCGCCGATGTAAGAGGCTCTCGCCGATAAGTGATGGACGAAAGGTATTGAGATCGGCGGAGATCTCACCGATATAAAGGCATCGGTGAAATCTGTATAGTCAGAGTAGGGCATTTGGGGTACGCCGATGGGCCGTCTCACACCGATGGAACATAAGAAGAGTGGTGTCGGTGAGACTTACGCCGATCGAAGGTAACAAGAGGTATCGGCTAGAGAACGGATATCGGTGAAAGTTTTAAGTAGCTTCACCGATATCGTTGGTCACGCCGATAGATGAGGGAGGGCTTAGGTTTAGGGGCCATTTCGGCCAGATAGCAGTAGTCGGAGTATGGTTTAGGACCTTTGCCGATGGGCAAGGTCAGGCTGATGGAAGAAAGGGAGAGAGGACTTAGCCGAAATGCGAAGGAAGGGAAGACATCAGCAGGACTCTCGCCGATATAAGAGCATCGGCCGAAGTAATGGCATCGACGGAGAATATTTGGAGCTCATCGATAGGAAAGCCTCACGCCGACGAAGGCGATGAAACAGGGGCCATCAGCCTAACAATGAGGATCAGTGAAGAAGATTTAGAGTTCGCCGATGGCAAATCTCTTGCCGATGAAACAAAGCAAAGGGGCATCGGTGGAAAGAATATGGAGTTCGCTGATGGCGAATCTCTCGCCGATGAAGAGGAAAAAAAGCACAAGGGGCCATCGGCCTAACAATGAGGATTGGCGAAGAAGATTTAGAGTTCGCTGATGGCGAATCTCTCGCCAATGAAACAGAGCAAAGGGGCATCGGTGGAAAGAATATGGAGTTCGCCGATGGCGAATCTCTTGCTGATGAAGAGGAAATAAAGCGCAAGGGGCCATCGGCCTAACAATGAGGATCGGCGAGGAAGATTTAGAGTTCGCCGATGGTGAATCTCTCACCGATGAGAAGGAAGCGAAGGCCAATATGACATCAGCAACACTCTTGCCAATACAAGGGTATCAGCATAGCCAACGCGATCGGTGAAGGAAATTTTGGGCTTGCCGATAGGTAAACCTCACACCAATGGAGACCAACGAAGAAGCAGGAGGGAATTTTGAGGCTCGCCGATAGTACAGACTTACGCCGATGGAAATAAATAAGGAGGAAATAACGAGAAAGGCCATCGACCAAATAACGAACATCGCCCAAGTATTTTTTGGACCCGCCGATGGCGATTATCACGCCGATGGGCGGGAATGGACGAAGCGGTGGGAATTTTAAAACACATTTTTGGCGCCCGTGGCATTTTTCTGGTCAGCGATGGTTGACCCGTTTGGTTTTGGGCAATCTGTATACATTTTGAAAGCATTTTTGAAGGTTTTTGAGCCAGATTTCCACATTTTTGCATAGTCACCCTGTTTTAACAGATATGTTTTTTAGTTTCCTGCTGTTCATTTGGTAAATTTGATACTTATTGCTTGTCTCATCTTGCAGGCTTGCAGTTGAGGAAGCAGCTGGAAATTCAACACAGTGACCTCATGGAAGAAGAAAATCCGATCTCAGGAGCAAGAAGTAAAGACGAAGTGTGAAGAAGTCAAGGCCTACCAAATGAAGGACAAAATTGCAGCTGAAGGTATTACTACAACAGACAAATGGAAGTTATTGCTGAGCTGCCAAAGCTTCTCAGAAGGGGCAATATTTCGCCCAGATTTGACACTGCTCAGAGATATTTTTGAAGAACTGGTTCACCTATATTTATTGTTGTAACTAGGGGTTTGAACCAGGGGTTTAGTTAGTTTTTTTTGCTGTAGTGAGGACAATCAGAAAGTCTTTATATTGTGCCTCTCTACACTGTAATATTTTACACAGGGATTTTTAGTATTTTGCCAGAATTGTAGAGTCTTTCTGGGCATAGTTTAGTTTAGAGGAGGTCGTCTGTTGTCTGCAGTAAGGTGCGCGTGGAATGTCTTGCTTCCTTACTGTATCTGTAAAGCTTGTAAGTTCTTTGTAGTTTGATCAATGAAACTAAGAGTCATTCCTACATTGTAAATCATGTATGACTGTTTGTTTCTAATACAATAGAATATGGAGTTCTGCATCTATCTTCTGAGTGTTCTCCTGCTCTTCTTTGTGTTTTGAAATATTATGTTTGAGAGCTTGCAATTTTAAATGTATGTTTGTGAAAATGCTCAGAACTTGCATTTAAGGTTTTTACTGTGGATTTGATCAAATTGCTGTAGTATTTACATAGTGCATAACAGAACAATTAGATCCTTTGGTAGAGTAAATGAGGTGTAGATTAGATCTTTCTAACTTTTCCTAACCCATTTGAAATATTTAGCTGAAAACGTAGAAATCTAAAGGAAGTTGTCTCAAATTTGAAGAAGCATGCATAACAGAGTTAAAGGTAGACAGTTTTTCATAAATATATGAAGGAAAAAGCTACAATAATTCAAGAAAACCATCTAAAACTTGTAGCACAATAACACTTTTATGCAAAGGAATGAAAAGCACTGACATATCTCATGATCTTTTCCATAATCTTAGTCCAGTAAACCACAAAGAAACTCTAAACTACGTAAGGCCCCTTGAACATTACAGCTTCACATTGACCAACTGAACTTGACCAACTGAACCATTGTAGACTTGGGATTAGTTGAATCTTAAATGATTCCTTCTTATCTTTCAAGTATAGTTTCAGTTCATTATATGTGAATTTTAACTTATTGTTATGATTGCATCAAAACAATCACCAACAGTTTTCTGGCGCTAGAAGGAGGGCCTTTCTGAGTTAGAGTTTGTTTCAAACTGGCTAATAACAGTAATAGAGTGACTAGGTCTAGATCCAGTTCAGGGGATATATTTGTGCAACTACCTGATATTAGGCGAGGTAGGAACCCCCTAATTTGGAATCCAAATATTTCACAAGCAGGAAGTTCATCTGGAACACCACCTGGGTCACCTTTTAACATCCGTAGTATTGTGAGTCCTAACAGATCACTATTCAGATCTTTAAATCTTGGTTCAGGCACTCCTGGAGGTCTCAATCCTCCTATAAATCCTAATCCACCAATCAATCCAGGTATTCCTACAAGTTTAGGTCAAGCTCAAACACCTGCAATGGCTTATTTCGATGTCAATTCTCCCATACTCTTCAATGAGTATCATGAGATGCCTAAAAATCTGGAAAAGATATGTCCCAAATACCAGTTGCATCAGGACCCAGAAGACCATATTAAAATATTCAAGGAAGCATGTTTTAGAGCTAGGTTAGAGCACGAGGATGTGGTGTGTAGATTGTTTCCCTACACCTTTAATGAGCAAGCCTCTAGCTGGTATGTAAATTTGCCCAACGGTTACATTTCTTCCTGGCCACTTATGGAAGAAGCATTTCTGTCAAGATTTAGGGGACCCATTGACCCTTGTGCTTTGTATCATAAATTAGCTGCTATAAAACGTGGTGAGGGAGAGCTGATTGATAATTTCAACGATAGATTTCAAAAGGCCTATTCTAGGCTGGTAGCCCCTTATACCATAGATGATGATCCCTTGTTGGCTATGTACTATGCTGCCTTGGATCCTTTAACTGCCATGTTTGTCAAAAGAAAACCTAACATAGATTCAATATCCAAAGCCTATAAAGAGGCAGCCTCAGTAAACCAAGAGATGAGATATACAACTTATAACCCATTTGTTAATGGAGGAAGTTTTGGGGTGCAGAATCAAGCACAACCATGGAATGGAGTCCCTATGCAGAACACTCCACTATTAAATCCGGTTCCTTCTTACACACCTATGTTTAGTCCTACCCCAATCCAAACTATAACTCCTTACACGGCTAGCACTTCCAATAATAGTCAAAACAATGGTCAGCCTTTCTTCCAACCTCCTAGGGATACAACTGTGGCAAAAGCACAAGAGGATAGGGAAGAAATCAAAGAGATCACTGCACATCTGAAAAGGTTAACAACCAAAGTGACACAACTAAGAAATGAGAACCTTTATGGAAGAGGCAACCAAAACTACAATCAACATCAAAATCACAACCAAGGCCAAAATCAGAATTATAGTTTCAATCAAAATCAACAGAACAATCAGAACCAAAACTATAATCAGAATCAAGGCCCCAGCCAGGGGCAACTGATGCAAAATAGGGGGCCAGTGACAGATAATAGGACCTGGGGCAATAATAATAGAAATCAGAATCAACCTAAGCCACCCAAGACATGGAACACTGGGCCCAACAACGGTACGCTAGCTTCTCCTTTTGAGAATATAGATAATCTTGAGGCAAAACAAATGACTAGTATACAAATGGCCAGTACAGCACCCAAAAATTGGTGCAGATTTCACAATACCAATGCCCATGCTGAGCACAACTGTCTACAGTTCCACTTGGCAGCTAGCATTTTTAACATAGATGTGCAACCTCCTACCTCTAAATTTCTCATTCCCAAGGGTAATGAGGTAGTACCCTCAGGATATGACACAACATTAGTCTTAGAAACGTTTACCTTTGCAACTGCAGAAGAGAAAGAGGATGAATTGTTGGAAGATGAACCATACTGTTGTGAGAATCTTTATCCTGAATCAGCCTTTGTGTTAAATGCTTTTCAGTTTCGCTTTGAATCTGAAAACGAGATATTAAATGAAACAGAGGAGGTGCAGGCCTTTCAACAGACAAATAAAAGCCACACTTACAATTTGAGGAACAACCCTAGGCCAGGAGGGCCTTTTACCACTTCCGTTCCTCTGAATAACATCAATACACCCCCAGATCAGAGTGCTAGCAACAATCCTGCCACACTTAAAGCTAATCAGCACACAAATAATGGAACAACAATACAAAAGGATCAAACAAGTAAAACTGAAGCAATAGAGACAACAAGATTAATGAGTTACTTGTCAGAGGAAATAAAGAAAATTAAGGTCAGTATACCTCTGAATGAATTATTGAAGACCCCAGGGATCAGAAATGCTTTTATAAAATCCCTGGATGCATCCATGATGAGAGAGATGTCTGCTGATATAACTGTTCCTAATAGAGATTCACCACCTAAAGAGAAGAATAAGAAAGTTGAACAGCCTTCCAATACAAATGTAGTAATACATGCGGATAAGAGGGATACTCCCCCTTTCTTGTTAACTGTTAGATTGTGTGGGAAGAATATACACAATTGCATGGTAGATTCTGGTGCCTCAGCCAATGTAATGCCCTTAGGAATATGTAAAACTCTCGGGCTGACTCCCACCAAATCTGCCAAGGTTGTCACACAATTAGATAAGACTGAGGTTAGCGTGATAGGGGAACTCATGAACATTCAAATGCAATTAGCTTCAGACCCTAGGGTAAGCCAAATCATTGATATTCAAGTAGTGGATATACCCATAAATTATGGAATGTTGCTGAGTAGGGATTGGTCCAAGACATTAAACGGATATATGGCCACTAACTTTTCACACATGTGGTTACCTTGGAGAGGCATCCCAAACTAGATCAAAATAGAGGCAGAGCCCAGAATGAAACATATGATAACAGAGTATAATCGAACTAATGAAATATTATATGCTGCTGTTGAATCGGGTGTCTATAGAATTACCGACAATGGGGTACAAATTAAAGAGATCATGATGTTAAACAGTAGAAAGAAATGTGTCAGCAATAGGACAGCATTATTCATTGAGTCTGAGGGAAATTCTTCAGATGAAGAAAACAATGCAATAGACAAATTTGGTCGTGCCATTAGACAAGAGGTGGAAGAATGCATTAAGCACAATCTGCCGGTCTAATGTAAATTGTACAAAAATAGGTGTAGAGTCCATGATAGGTAACATTCTGAGGAAAGTTGTGAAATATGCAAGGACATCATTGAATATGAATACAAAAAATGCATAGGGAGGGTAGAATTACAAGAGGAAAATGGGAATCCTGATCCAACATAGAAATATGTTTAGGATAATATAGATACCTTGATTCCAGATTTAGGAAAAGAAATAAGAGACAAGAGTAGTTGTCTTTCTAAGTTGCAAACTAGAAACACACATATGCAAGTTAACCAAACAGAAAAACCCATGAATAAATAGGACAACACCCCACAGGCAATGAAAGAGGCAATGCATGCTAAGATAAAAGATCAAAAAAGTAAAGATGGCATGTGGACATTAAATTGTGATGGGTCTAAATCAAAACAGGGCACAAGTGCAGGTGTTGAACTCATAGATCCTCAGGGTAAATCACATCTGGCAGCATATAGATTACAATTTTCCTGCACTAACAATATTGCTGAATATGAGGCCTTAATTTTAGGACTTGTCATGGCCATCAAGAAAAGGGTGAAAACCATCAGAGTATTTTCAGACTCTGAATTAGTAGTCAGACAAGTGAGGAAACTATATGCCTGCAATTACAAAAAAATGATTAGTTACAGACATAGAGTATGGGGTTTAATAGATTCGTTTGATGCTTTTAACATAGAGCACATCCCCAGAGAGCTGACCCACAAGCCGGATGCGCTAGTAGTTGCTGCTAGTACATTAGAACCATTGGCACTGTCAGGATTGAGGCGATTTGTTGTTGTGCTAGTTAACGTGCCCAGTATAGCAGACAACGTTACACACTTTCAGGTATTTGGAGGGGATCAACAAATTATTGATTTTCTGACTTGTAATGAGGCATTTGAGGCTCAAATCATTAATGAACAGGAAAGGCCTGAAGTAACATGGGACGAAGAGGATATAATCAACTTGAAGAGTAACTTCTTACCGAGAGGAGTAATTGAATTAGAACATATCTTTGATCTCGATGGAGTAATAAGACAAAAGGACTTTCCTAAAACAGAAGGGGGTAAGTGTGATTTACATAACTTAGGGACTGAGCAAAATCCACAAAATGTACTAATTGGGAAAGCTTGCTCTGAAAAAATCAGAAAAGAGGTTTTAGACGTTCTGAAAGAATATAAACATGTCATAGCATGGACGTATGAAGACTTGAAAACATTTGATGAGTCCATTATAACTCACGTAATACCTTTGAGAAAAGAAGTCAAACCATTTAGGCAGAAGCAGAGGCCTGTGAATGCGATTCTAGAGCCTTTAATCTTCGAAGAAGTTAAAAAATTGCTATCTGCTGGAATAATTTTTCCAGTCAGACATTCGGTCTGGGTAGCTAACTTAGTACTAGTAAGGAAGAAAAATGGAGACATCAGGTTATGTGTAGACTTTAGAAATTTAAACAAGGCATCTGAAAAGGTAATTATCCTCTGCCCCCAATAGACGAAGTGCTGCAAGCAGTAAATGGCGCAAGAGTGATGTCTTTTTTAGATGGTTTTTCAGGTTATAACCAGGTCTTAATTGATAGAGAAGATAGATTAAAAACCACTTTCACTTGTAAATGGGGAAATTATGCATATAGAAGAATGCCTTTTGGTCTGATCAATGTAGGTGCCACTTTTCAGAGAGCCATGGACATTGCATTCCGTGGATTATCAGGTAAGTGCATTGTTGTGTATATGGATGATTTAACTGTGTATTCTAAGGATGCATCCACTCACGCTGAAGATCTCAGGAAAGTACTCAAGCAATGTGAAAGGTATGGGATTTCCCTTAATCCTAAGAAATGTATATTTGGCGTAACTGAAGGTAAATTATTAGGCCATGTCATTTCTAAAGGTGGAATTTCAATTGATCCGGATAGAATAGAATCCATAAAAAGTTTGCAAATACCAAACAGTAGGAAAGAGTTGAAATCATTTTTTGGCAAAATTAACTTTGTTTAGAAGTTTGTAACAGGTTTTGCAGAGATCGTGCAGCCGTTAAATGCCATGTTGAAGAAAGATGCACAGATGGAATGGACGCCAGTGGCCAGAGCCATGTTTGAAGATATTAAGGAGGCAATTTTTGATGCCCCTGTATTGGCAAGTCCAGACTACACAAGCCCATTTTACATCTACTCCTTTGCATCTTCTCATTCAATCGCGGCTGCCTTGACACAGAAAGGTGAAAACAATGAAGAGAGGCCCATAGCATTTATGAGCGTGCCTCTAAAGGATGCATAGCTGAGGTATCTAGACACTGAGAGGCAGGCATTTGCATTAGTAAAGGCTGTTAAAAAATTTAGACACTACATTTTGCGCAGCCAGATCAAAGCCATAGTACCAGATGCAGCAGTAAAGATGTTGCTGATGCAGAAAAAGCCTGGAGAAAAAAAAGCCAAGTGGATCACCACGCTGCAAGAATTTGACATAGAAATCATACCCATGAAGCTGGTCAGAGGGCAGGCGTTGGTGCAGATGATAGCAAATACAGATCCCGATCTAATAAAATAGCAATACATATTGAATTCCCAGAGCGCATCAGGCTGGTATGATGATTTAAACACCTTCTTGATAGCTAGAAAGTACCCAAACAGGATGAAGGCTTCTCAGAGAAGAGCTTTGAAGATTAAGGCACAAAATTATATGATGCAAGGAGGTCTTCTATTTAGGAAGAACCATGATGGAATTTATTTGAGATGCATAAACAGAGCTGAAGCTGATAAAGTGTTGACAGAACTACATGACAAGTACGGAACCGGCCATGGTTCCCATCTAGCCACAACACACAAAATACTAAGGGTGGGCTATTACTGGCCCACGATGTTCAAAGACACTAAGAGTCACATCAGAAGTTGCCACATCTGTCAGACTGCAGCAGGCAAAGGGAGAAATTAGGCCAATCCACTACAACCTGTGATTGAATCCAGACCATTTGCACAGTGGGGCTTGGATTTTATTGGAGTCATCAATCCCCCATCTTCTGCAGGACACAAATTCATACTGATGGCAACAGATTATTGTACAAGGTGGACTGAGGCCACCTGCTGCAAATTTTCCATGACTGAGGTAGTTATCAAGTTTCTTGAAGAAAACATCATCACCAGGTTTGGAACTCCCTATTCATTGGTATGTGATAATGGCCCTGCTTTCTCTTCTTTAAAGTTTTCTAAATGGGCATTTGAATACGGGATCATTTTAAGGTTTTCTTCAAATTATTACCCTCAAGGTAATGGACTGGCTGAATCAACGAATAAAATTTTATTAGATATAATCAAGAAGTTAATTGCAAAGAGTCCTAGAGAGTGGAATACCCTGTTGAGATATGCATTATGGGTAGATAGGACCAAGTTTAAAACAGCTTTAGGTAGCACACCTTATCATTTAGTTTATGGGACTGATCCCATACTTCCAGTAAATCTGAGAATACCAACCTGGAAGTTTGCTAATGAGTATCTAGGCTTTGATAACCATAGGGAAGCCAGAATAGTGCAAATGCTACAACTAGATGAGAAAAGAGGTCAAGCCATCGAGAAGTTTGCCAAACACCAAGTGGTTGTTAAGAGGTGGTTTGATAAAAGGGCAAGAGTCAAAACATTTAGGATATCAGACTTAGTGCTATGTTGGGACAAAGCACATGAAAAGAAAGGAAGCCACGAAAAATTTGATAAATTATGGCTGGGTCCCTTACAAGTCTCAGAAATAATAGGAGATAACACATTCAGACTTAAGACCTTGACTGGAGAAGATGTGCCATTACCAGTTAATGGCCAGCATTTGAAACACTACTTCCAGGCTTGAGGTCATGGCCAATCCATTTTGGTGTAAAGTGCTGTAAGTAATGTACAGTTCTTCTTTTGCTGTTTTCTTTTTTTTGGTTGGCTGTTTGTACAGTTTGTCTTCTGTTTGTTTCTGTTTTCTGTTTCTTTTTGTTTGTTTTGTTTTTGTTTGTACAGTTTTTTTTATTTTTTTTGCTTTTTGTATAGCCTGTTTGTCTGGTTGGTTTTTTTGTCTCCTCAGCAGGGATCTTTGTTTTACTTTAGAGTATTAAGGAGCAAAACTAGCAACCATTCAAAATAGTATAAAATTTAGGATATTCAAGTTAATCATTTGCAATTTACGCATAACTTGTTACTGTCATGAGTGTAGAGAGTTATTTATCTTCTAAAGTTTTGTATTCAATAAATGTGATTGAGAATTCAAGGCAAGTTTCTCACGATGACACACCTAAAATCCTTGGGTTTGTTGAACCTACCAGTGTAGATATTAGGTGAAAAATCAGAGGTTGCCCTTGCTACCATTACAATTCTTAGCTTAATTTCAGCAAGTGTCCACTCCTTGCATCATGAATTTACAAATTGCTATATCTTGTGAAATCTTTCAAAATCAAAAAATTAGAAAATAAAAGACAAAAGAAAAAATAAATAAAATGGATTATACTGAAAATCCAGATTAAGCCATCTAAGTAACTCTACCAGGGCTATAAACGCTCGCTGGCAGTGGGGCTCTACTTAGGAGAATTGTAACGATAACCTTGCCGGGGCTATGGATGCTCACTGGCAGCAAGGCTGTATCCGGTCGGCTATGAGGGAATATCCTCACCTACGTAGGCTAATGTCAGTCACTGGTTTGTTCAACCGATCTTCAAGATGAGGATAATTAATCATGTGCACACAACTAAACTGAAAATGAAAATTCATGCACCCGTATTGAATACCTTAAGTCTCAAGCTGAATAGTAATTTGCAGGAATGATAGTTGGAGGTTATGAGTTCATTTCAACTAGTTTTCTTGAACACTCTGAATTTAGTTGTTTTGTTTTGTTGCTAGTTGTTGTGATGTTCACAACACGCCCCATTTTGCTCCTCAGCAAAATGAGGACCCCTGCTGTTGCTTTACTTTTTTTTGCTTCTGCTTGTGTTTGTTCTGTCTGGTGGTAAAGGGAAAAGAGAGTCAGATTTGAAAACCTTGTTAAAATATAGAAAATTGCATTTTCAGTACCATTGCATAATATGGTTAGATTCCTTGTGAAAAATGAGCCAGGGTTGCTTTTTGAACCATCTTAAAATTCATCATATTTTGCAAGTTATGATCATTTAGGTAAAATGTACTATTAGGTTTTGCATGATAAATAGTCAGTTGTTTGCCCTTTTTCTTGTTGGCATTCATTTTAAATTTCAAAAAATTTCATACTTAGTGGTTCTGGGTCGTGGGCAATTTTGTTTGGGTTCCACTCTATATGTTACATTTGATTGTTTTGCAGAAAATACATCGATTCATTTTAGTCGCCATTACTTATTCATTGGAAGTGTTTTTACAGGTTTGAACCTACGCGTTGAACCATCCAATTGAACCTTTTTTGGTTCAATGGTTCAGGGTTCAATAGGTTCGGCGGGTTCAAATGTCCAAAGTTCGCGGGGTTCATTTTCTTTTTAATAGTCGCTATGCATCATTGAATCGCCGCATTGAACCTCTCGCTTGAACTCTTTGGCGGGGTTCAATAGTTCAAAGTTCAAAGGGTTCAGGTTCAAAACAAGGGCTATCGGCATAGTAGTGGTCGTTGGCCAGGTTTTTCTGGCCTTCGTCGATGTAAGAGGCTCTCACTGATAAGTGATGGACGAAAGGTATTGAGATCGGCGGAGATCTCACTGATATAAAGGCATCGATGAAATCTGTGTAGTCGGAGCAGGGCATTTGGGGTATGCCGATGGGCCGTCTCACACTGATGGAACATAAGAAGAGCGGTGTCGGCGAGACTTACGCCGATCGAAGGTAACAAGAGGTATCAGCTAGAGAACAGATATTGGTGAAAGTTTTAAGTAGCTTCACCAATATCGTTGGTCACGCCGATAGATGAGGGAGGGCTTAGGGTTAGGGGCCATTTTGGCCAGACAGCGGTAGTCGAAGTATGGTTTAGGACCTTTGCCAATGGGCAAGGTCAGGCCGATGGAAGAAAGGGAGAGAGGACTTAGCTGAAATGCGAAGGAAGGGAAGAAATCGGCGGGACTCTCGCCGATATAAGAGCATCGGCCAAGGTAAAGGCATTGGCGGATAAGATTTGGAGCTCGACGATAGGCAAGCCTCACGCCGATGAAGGCGATGAAATAGGGGCCATCGGCCTAACAATGAGGATCGGCGAAGAAGATTTAGAGTTCACTGATGGCGAATCTCTCGCCAATGAAACAAAGCAAAGGGGCATCGGTGGAAAGAATATGGAGTTTGCCGATGGCGAATCTCTCGCCGATGAAGAGGAAATAAAGCGCAAGGGGCCATCGGCCTAACAATGACGATCGGCGAAAAAGATTTAGAGTTCGTCGATGGCGAATCTCTCATCGATGAAACAAAGCAAAGGGTCATCGGTGGAAAGAATATGGAGTTCACCGTTGGTGAATCTCTCGCCGATGAAGAGGAAATAAAGTGCAAGGGGCCATCGGCCTAACAATGAGGATCGGCGAGGAAGATTTAGAGTTCGCCGATGGCGAATCTCTCACCGATGAGAAGGAAGCGAAGGCCAATATGACATCAGCAACACTCTCGCCAATACAAGGGTATCGGCATAGCCACCGCGATCGGTGAAGGAAATTTTGGGCTTGCTGATAGGCAAACCTCACACCGATGGAGAGCGACGAAGGAGCATTGATGGAAGAGAATGATCGACGAGGGAATTTTGAGGATCGCCGATAGTACAGACTTACGCTGATGGAAAGAAATAAGGAGGAAATAATGAGAAAGGCCATCGGCCAAATAATGAACATCGCCCAAGTATTTTTTGGACCCGCCGATGGCGATTATCACGCCGATGGGTGGGAATGGACGAAGCGGTGGGAATTTTAAAACACATTTTTGGCACCCGTGGCATTTTTCTGGTCAGCGATGGTTGACCCGTTTGGTTTTGGGCAATCTGTATACATTTTGAACGTGTTTTTGAAGGTTTTTGAGCCAGATTTCCACATTTTTGCATAGTCACCCTGTTTTAACAGATATATTTTTTAGTTTATTGCTGTTCATTTGGTAAATTTGATACTTATTGCTTGTCTCATCTTGCAGGCTTGCAGTTGAGGAAGCAGCTAGAAATTCAACACAGTGACCTCATGGAAGAAGAAAATCCAATCTCAGGAGTAGGAAGTAAAGACGAAGTGCGAAGAAGTCAAGGCTGACCAAATGAAGGACAAAATTGCAACTGAAGGTATTACTACAACAGACAAATGGAAGTTATTGCTGAGCTGCCAAAGCTTCTCAGAAGGGGCAATATTTTGCCCAGATTTGACACTGCTCAGAGATATTTTTGAAGAATTGGTTCACCTATATTTATTGCTGTAGCTAGGGGTTTGAACCAGGGGTTTAGTTAGTTTTTTTTGCTATAGTGAGGACAATCAGAAAGCCTTTATATTGTGCCTCTCTACACTGTAATATTTTACACAGGGATTTTTAGTATTTTGCCAGAATTGTAGAGTCTTTCTAGGCATAGTTTAGTTTAGAGGAGGTCGCCTGTTGTCTGCAGTAAGGTGCGTGTGGAATGTCTGGCTTCCTTACTGTATCTGTAAAGCTTGTAATTTCTTTGTAGTTTGATCAATGAAACTAAGAGTCATTCCTACATTGTAAATCATGTATGACTGTTTATTTCTAATACAATAGAATCTGGAGTTCTGCATCTATCTTCTGAGTGTTCTCCTGCTCTTCTTTGTGTTTTGAAATATTATCTTTGAGAGCTTGCAATTTTAAATGTATGTTTGTGAAAATGCTCAGAACTTGCATTTAAGGTTTTTACTGTGGATTTGATCAAATTGCTGTAGTATTTACATAGTGCATAACAAAACAATTAGATCCTTTGGTAGAGTAAATGAGGTGTAGATTAGATCTTTCTAACTTTTCCCAACCCATCTGAAATATTTAGCTAAAAACGTAGAAATCTAAAGGAAGTTGTCTCAAATTTGAAGAAGCATGCATAACAGAGTTAAAGGTAGACAGTTTTTCATAAATATATGAAGGAAAAAGCTGCAATAATTCAAGAAAACCATCTAAAACTTGCAGCACAGTAACACTTTTATGAAAAGGAATGAAAAGCACTAACATATCTCATGATCTTTTGCATAATCTTAGTCCAGTAAACCACAAAGAAACTCTAAACTACATAAGGCCCCTTGAACATTACAGCTTCACATTGACCAACTGAACTTGACCAACTAAACCATTGTAGACTTGGGATTAGTTGAATCTTAAATGATTCCTTCTTATCTTTCAAGTATAGTTTCAGTTCATTATATGTGAATTTTAACTTATTGTTATGATTGCATCAAAACAATCACCAACATGTAGTTTGAGCTAAAATCATGTGTCATGGGATATAGCGCTAAATACTTGTTCCACTCGACTCAGTGCTAAAACTGCATGTCACTTGACTTTGTGCTAGAAATTTAGTTCACCAAATAAAGCGCTAAAAGTTGTTGTCACTAGATATATCCCATGACCCCAAAGAGCTCCACCAAAAGCTATACTTAATAGACTTTGAAGGTAAGCATGTGTTTCTCCCTCCATAGGATGTAGTGCTAAATATCATTATCAAATGACATGTCTAGTGATGAGCACTTTCCCTGCACATCCCATCCCGAGCCTTTCCCCTACTTTTTGGACTCCAGGTGCGTAACACTCTTTTGAATGACAGAGATATTTATGACACTATCAAAGGGGGTTAAAAGGGTTGAATCCATTGTTTCTCTTCATTTACATTTGAATTATTTGGTGATTTGAGCTCTAGTGACTTCGAAGCAAACAAAAAAATGATCCTCCATAAGTGGTTTCTTGGTTTTCTGAGTGAATTCAAGAAAACTTTGTCATTGACCTACAAGTTCTCATAGTTAACTTAGCACACACAGGTCAGTATTTAATTCTATCGATTTGAATTTTGTTTAAAAACATTTATTTTACCTCATTGTTTGTCTATGTTTACTTAATCAATTTTATTCACTTGAATTGCCATGTTTTAAAGATGTAAGTAAAACCTTGAATTTTGTTTCTAGCTGTTTAGTTTGTTTAGAACTTAGTCATTATGGTTTTATGTTTAAAGGGGGGGAGATACTTTGTTTCAGGGTTGTTTGATGTGTCCGGAGTCTATTCAAATTAGGGCACAAATGAGTGTTATAATATAAATTTTTAAAGTGTTATTTCGCATAGTTTGCCCTAGGTCAAATAGTTGCATGACTTTAGAACCTCGGTGGATGTATCACATACACTTTAGAAACCTCACACATTGGAAGGTATTTACATCATGCACTTAACACTTAGAAAAGTTTGGCATTTAGGTCACTTGACCAAAAATTGCCCTCCTCTAGATTCGATTTGGTGACTTATATTTTCCTTGTTCAGCCCCTAAAGCAATTATGACTTACTTTATACTTTAGGATGCCTTAGAGTGGTTTGTGTTGATTCTTCATGTCACCAGATATGTTTGGTGACCTTTGGATCCCCCACCAATCCTATGAAGGCCCTTTCACCCACTCCATCAAATTAGAACCCTTAGCACTAAAATGACTTTGCATTGGATATGTTTGGTAGTCACCTAATTCCCTGATATCTTATAGGTTGAGTTTCCTCCGCTAAGAAGACTTACATTACTTTTAAAGCACTTTGCTCTAAAACTCTTCCTCATAGGATATGTCTTGTGACCTTCATTTTCCCCGCTCATCTGGCAAGGTCCACTTTCCCCGCAAAAAAATTAGTCCCTTTGTGACTGTGCTAAAATGTTGCATGACGAGATACATCCGGTGAATCTAGATTCCTCCGTAACTTTGGTGAGGATCTAAAAGCCCACTTATCTAGTGAACCCCTGAAGTCCCTCTTTTTCCTGTTAAGGCTAGAAAACCCACTCTTGAGTCATAATGCCCAGTTTAATTAACCATGTTGGTCTGTATTTCACCTATTGCATCATGTTAGAGTGTTTTAATTGTGCTCAATATAAATTTAGAACATTTATTAGCATCAATTAATGTATTGCATGGTGGTATCCAGTGACAGGGTAAAGGCCTGCTTTTATTGCAATCACTTCAATTCATGTCCTAGGCAAATGATTAGGGAATGATTAGTATTTTGATATCTTGCACCTTTTTAGGGATAAGAATCTAGGTTATGAGCATTAAATTGAGGATTTACTAGATATTATAATCACTACATAAGCATATCTTGTGAAGGAATAAAACCCCACTTTTGGTCCAAACCCCTGCATTTAGAATCAAAATGAAGTCAAATGATTGCAAACAATTAGATACATTATTTCTCAGTAACTTTAGACTATTTAGCTTTATGAAATCTAGGTTTAAACCAATGAACTAGCAATTTGAAAGGGTGTTCATTAGGGTTTGGTCCTGCATGACAAATGTCTTGTAGGGTTTTAAACATGAAGTACAAATTTGAAGGAATTCCTCCTGTAACCAAGATCACTTCAGCATAGAACAACATAGGAGACACTGATATGGGCCGTATTGACTTGGACAAGTTTAGACTTTGCATCTTTGGCCCGAATCCTATCAATTGGGCAAAGAATATTAGAGATAATGGAATAGCACGCGCTGCATCTTTTCCCACTTCTGTACAATGTCCTAAGCTAATCATGGACTGTGGGGAAAGTTACCACCTAGATACAAGATCAATAGTAATAGCTAGCTTCACTACAGTGGCTCTTGTAGAGTCTTTTGACATCCCTCCTACTCCAACGTTGATAGTATTGAGGAAAGAAGACAACCAGAGGATGTTTGATCGAGGACTTGATGCCTGCAGAAGGATCATTAATGAGAAATGGATGAAACAAAAGAGGGCATCCATGTCCAAGCTCCCTTAGGTATTATACAGAAATGATCTCAAGGAGGAGATAGGTAACTTGGTCACTCTCTTGAGCAGAATCATGGGGTTACCTTCTGCTTCTACTTTTCAAGGATGGATGTTTGCTTATATTGAGGAAATCATAGGAGGAGACATGAAGATACATTGGGCTCAGATTTTGAGTGATAACATCCATGATGATTGTGTAGTCTTGTGTCAAGATAGAGTTTTCTAATGGACCTCCTATGTGGTCTATATGTTGGCAAGGAATTTGGCGTATGCTGGTCTTTCCAAATTGGGAGAAGTAGGTAATGTTGATGTATAGATGAAAGTATATGAATTTTATACTCAACTAGAGATCTCCCAATCATTAGTACATTATAAGGGAGTCAATGTTGCATTCACAATGCATATTACAAGAATGCTGCAAGGAGATATGTCTAGGAGAATATCTCTAGAAGTTGCTAATCTAGTGCAAACACATGGTAGATGGTATATATATTTCCCCAAATTCACCTACATTAGAGTTCAAGGTTTCACAGGGGTACCCTACAAGCTACCTAAGTATCCAACTAACAAGGTGGTGCTCCTAGAGTTGACAAGGCAGTTATGCACTTGTCATGAACAATTGAACCACTTACATAGGGCTTCCATCAAATTCCCTATCATCTTGGAAAGGTCCTTTTCTCTTGTGTGACTATAGGATTAGTACAACATTTAGAGATTGAGCTCTAGTTACTACACTTGAATATTTACAAAGCAAGATCTCATTTTGATCCCTTTTGCACTATTGAGAGACATGTGAGCAAGAAGTTATTTCACAAGGAAAATTTGGAGGACTTCTAGGAAAACTATCCAAGTTAACATGAAGTTATAAGAAGAACATGCTCAAGGATCCCCCTCAATTATATATGAATGTTCAATATTGCTTTAGTACCAGACCAATTAATTGATGATGGTGATGTGGTTCAGCAAGAGGCATGGAGGGAAATATTTGGACAACCCATCCCACCATCAAATTGGGTTGAGGTTGAGGAGAGCTCCCTGGAGGAAGTAATGAAATTTCCTATTAGATACAATAGATTATGGGTCAGAGACTAGGTTGCTCGATTGATTGTAGTAGGGGTAGCCCTAACTTACACCCAAAAACCTCAAGATCGAGACAATGATGATAAGAAAGATGAACCCATAGAGGCAGAAGAAGATATAGAACAAGGGGCTATAGGAGGTGCAATCCAAGAGGTGGATAGTGAAGAAATAGAAGATGACATCCCTCTTGTGGATAAGAAAGGAAAATCTAAGGAACCTCCTAAGAACTAGAAGAAATGCAACTAATCTCTGGTAAAAACAAGAAGTTCTAAGAGAAAGGCTATGCCTAGTGGTAAGGGAGAAGGATCAAAAGAAAAGAAGGTTAAAGGATAGTAGAATCTACAAGTGATAGCTTCATCAACTGTTGATACAATACTTCCTACCACTTCTTCTATTCCTATACAACCTAGTGATGTTATTTCTTCTTCATCTGTTTTGTCTAGTGTAATACCTCATATCTCCTCAAGTGTTACAACTATCTCATCTCCCTCTATTTTTCTTGCAATTGCATCATCACCCCTTCCTCTAGCTTCCACTTTCATGCCTTCCATCAGTTTTTCCACTTCTTCATCCTCTTTGCCTTCCATTTCCATTCCCTCCATTAATCTTACCAACTCATCATCCTCTTCTTCCTTCTCATCCATCAGTCTTCCCATTCCCTCTTCACCTTCACCCTCCATCTCACTCTCATCTTCATTCCCTGCTCTTCCCTCTATTTCACCTCTTGTCATCCCTTCCTTACCTCCCATTTCCACCATCCTTTCACCTCCTTCCTTCTCTTTGCCACCTCTCAATCTAGCCACTCCCATTATCATTTATTCCATGATTCCCCCTCCCTATTCCTCCTTCCCTAGGTTTTGTAGCATTTGCAAACCTAACTTGAGTGCAATTGCCTAACTCTACCATAAATTCTTTGTCAACAATCAATAACTCCTTGACTTAGCTATTCTAAGATCCAAAGGATGTGCCTGGACCTTCCTCTCCCCAAGTTCCTTTATTAGAAGGGATTGAAAAAGTGTGTTGAGCTGATCATTGTGGTAGAAGAGGAGATTGTGATTGAAGATATAACAAATAACCTTCTGATAGACCCAAGCACCATAGAGATAGTGGACTTAGATGATAGTCCAACTAAGGAGAGTATAGATGATACTGCAATTGATAATATTAGGCTGAGTATGACAAAATATTTGTAGAAAATAGGTCATCCAAAGTCACCTCCAAAGGAAGATACAACAATTGTAGGGGATTAGGACAACACAGATAAAGGCATAGGTTTTGAGGGCATTATTCTTTCCTATTCTTTGAATAAGGGAGATAGCCACATTGGTTCCCCTGGTCATTCTTTGGCAGCTCCAATTTGGTTACAACAAAGACTAAATAATCAACCTCCTAGGGTAGAGGTAGTGGAATTTAATTTAGACAACTTTTTGGCAAGGATAGAGAAGCATAAGAAGCAAAAAAAGGCTAAGGTTCAATCAAGAATATGTAAAGATTCTCCAGGCTCTCGTATAGTAGAGGTTGTAGTTCATCCTACACAGGGCAATAAAGAGGACATTTGACTTGAAGATTATATCATTTCTACTCTCAACTTAGGCCCAACCTCAAAAGCACAAGTTGTTGAGGAATTCAAGGATTTAGTGTCAAACATTTTGGATAGAATAAAAAAAGATGAGATAAGAAAGAAACAACTCAAAGAATAGAATGAGGAGTTAATAGCTTACATTAGATACATGATAAATCCTTCTCATACTAAAGATGGAACAACTATAGTCCCATCTATCCTTTCGAAGGAAGAGTTTGAGGATTTTGATGGATAAAGGTTGACTGGTTTAGTCACCAAAGATTGGGTAAGGGGAGTTTACTTGGATGGCTATGCAGTGATAAATGATAGCTGAAATCCATAAAGATTTTTGTGCTCTCAAGTCCCAGTGGGATGAAGTGTTAGAGGATTATAACAACTATGATTACTACCATTCACACATGCATCCTCGTATAATAATGATTAGTAAGGTGTCCGAAGAAGTTTTGTCGGAAGAGAAAATTTTGACTAAGGATAGGTTACAAATACCAAAGCATTGGCTGGAGATGTTAAAGCTCGAGAAATTAATTTTTGATACAGCTAAGGTAGAAGCTGAAAAATCTAAGACGTAGCTAATAGAGGTAATTTATAGCCTCAATGATCTTTTGAGAGCCTCAAAAAAGTTATATTTGGATGACACCTCTCCCATTCATGTTGAAGAATGCAAGAAGTGGCTCGGTAAAGTAGTAGAAGGAGATTCTTTTCCATTTTGCTTAGCAGACCAGGACAGAGTTGCTAATCTAAGGGCTTTATTCAAAGATTTCACGAAGAGTAGAAGGTCCAAAATCTCAGTGTATCACAAATTTTCACAATCAGTAGACACTATAAAATTTAGAATCAAAGATTCTGATCCAGCAGAGATCAATCCGACGCTACAAGCCCTACTTGCCTATAGAAATAGAGAGACAAAATAACAAAGTTAACTTGGATGGAGATAGTCAGCAGCTAGGTGACTCAATAGACATATAAGTCAAGTGCCAAATCCAGCTGGACTGCCACCTCCTCCAAAAAGTACCACGTGTCTTTTTTTTTTATGCATTGGAAAAGGGTTTTGTCTTTATATAAAACCCAAAAAGTGTCTATTTTATCCTATTCTAATGCATTGTAAAGTTATATCTTGTCTTTTTCCTAGAGGACAGAGTTAAATATGGGATTGTAATAACCCACCATCCAAAATTAAATGCTATCAAATCTGAGCCCTTGGTGTTGAGTTAATTTCAACCTAACTCCTTCAAATACTTGGTATGCCTGCCCATCTATAAAAGGGTAGTCATTTTCTCTCTTTGTAACTAAGATTGACAATGAATTGTTGAGACTCTGCCAAAATATTGATCAATACAAAACATATTTTATAGGTGTTACTGAAAATTGTGTTCTTGCATTATCTTGCTTTAGATGTCATGGTTCATTTTAATTTAAAATTAGATGAAGTACAATTGCAATGGTGAATGAATGCTTTGATATTTGATGAATGCTCTGGTTCATACCATTTGTTCTTGTTGATTGTAACTTTGCATGGTTAGTCTGAACCTTGTTAATGAATTTTGTTTGATTGCATAACAATAATTAAATTACACGAGTAATTAGGTGTTTGATGAATGTATGTGATTTGAAAATTATAAGCTACCTTTGAAGATTGCATCATTATGGTTTCTTAACCTACTTAAGCACAAATTGGTTCATTAAGAGCATTTGTCTATCTACAACATTCAATTCAATTGTGATTTTTCCTTAAGTTTTATATCTATCTCTCTAACCTTAGACCTTTTGCATTTTATTTACAAACATTCATTAAGTTTAGGGTTTCAAGAAACATTCACATAACCTATCTACTGATAAATTTTAGACTTTACAGTTTGCATCACTTAGGGTTTCTGCATACATATCATTGTCATACTTTCAATAACCCTACATTGCGTGTAAGTGTCCTTGGTTGGAACAACAAAGCACATATCCACTGAGTTATCCTACAAGTCAAGACCTGACAATATAAACCTTGGGGCAATCCTATTATGAAGTTTGGGGATGGGATTCCTTTCAAAAGAGGTGAGATATCTTGTATCTTACTTGTTTTGTGTGCTAAAACCACCATCAACAGGTTCTAGAGTGCATCACTAGATTCTTTGAAATATTGATGGCACTTGTATTGTCACATCGGATAGGAATGGGCTCATCATATATTACCTTTATATCCTTCAATATTTGCTTCATAGATAACACTTGAGTTCAATAAGGTATTGCAGCTATATACTCTCCTTCTGTTGTTCATAAAGAAACTAAATCATGGTTTTTACTAAACCATGAGATTAATCTATCTCCCAAAAAGAAATCTCTACCACTGATACTTGGCCTATCATCAATATTGCTAGCCTAATTTCTGCATCAGTATATGCACTCAGGAAAAATCATTACCTTTTTGATACCATAGTCCAAAATTGGAGTGTTCTTCAAATATCTAAAAATTCTTTTGACTATCTTCCCATGTGTTTCTTTTGGATTAGCTTGAAACCTTGCAACCATGCAAACAACTTGCATAATGCTAGGCCTTGATGTTGTTAAGTAGAGTAGGGCCCTAATCATAGACCTATATAGAGTCTAATCATCCTATGGTGTCCCATCATCTTTACTCAAATGACAACCTATTAACATACCTAGAGTACACATTGGTTTGCAGTCTTCCATACCAAACTTTTTTAACATCTCCTTAACATACTTTGCTTGAGAGATAACGATACCTTCATCTGATTGAGTGATTTAGAGTCCAAGAAAGAATGATATCTCACCTATCATAGACATAAACATACATTAGCAAGATATCTTAGTTATTATAAAAGCATGAAGAACTAAACCAAGTTATGACTTTCCCTTTAATAATCTAGGGGGCTAGAAATTAATCTCTAGAGGTCATCTTAATACTGCTCAAATCATTATCCTATAATTTATCCTATTCTCTAGTTTCATAATTGTGATTTTGACATAGCTTGCTAAACTAGGACAACTAAAAATTATTACATCTTATATACAATATACTTCAATATTCAACAAGAAAAAAATTATTAATCTTGTTTCCATAAGATTATTTCATTGGAAGCATACAACTCCATCTCATTGTTACAAGCATGAATGTTCCTAGAATTCACTTGTATGTTAGCAATCAATAACATAGTATAAACACCACATATTCCATGGGTTAAATTCATGTTGCATCATAAGATAAAAATTAGTATCATGCTAATCTAAATCTAAAACAATTAGAAATTATATCACCAAATATCTCCTTGATGCTTCTCACTCCTACATGCACACAACCAAACTAGAGGAAGTGGACCAATTGTTATACCCAAGAACCCTCATAGTAGGTGCCAATCTTGTAGTGACATAATGGATGTGAGTAAACAATAATCATAGATACCTCAACCTCTTGAAGAACTAGGTTGGTTAACTATCATTTAACATTTGGTTCCTTATCTCATACTAGTGAAGCCTATAGGGAAATTCTAGAAGAGACCATTTGGATAATCATAGGAATGAAGAAAGAAATATGAGAAGAAGGAACCCCCTTTTCTCTTTATCTCCTCGACTTTATATAGAGTTTCCTCTATAATTTTAGCAGATGTCTTGCATCTCATTGTGGTTTTATAACTTTGGTGAATTTAATACCAAGCTATCATATAAGGCTCCTGGAATTACCTATTTTTTATTTCTTTCATGCAATAATCGGCTAATGTTAAACTTTATCACTCTAAGTGATTCTTTATCTATAGGGATAAATCATATGGGGTTTCTTATCTAGAAATTTCTAATATAAATCAATAGTGAGCTACACATTAAGACACATTAAACAATTTCATCCAATTAGTCAATTCATATTTAGGAATTTCACTTTCAACTATATTCATATCCCTTGTAGCATGAATTAATTAAGCCAAATTATATAATTTTAATAATTAACATGTATTCATTTCATTGGAAGCATACAACTCCATCTCATTGTTACAAGCATGAATGCTCCTAGAATTCACTTGTATGTTAGCAATCAATAACATAGTATAAACATCACATATTCCGGGGGTTAAATTCATGCTGCATCATAACATAAAAATTAGTATCATCCTAATCTAAATCTAAGACAAATTGATTCTACTAGATATCAACATTCTTACCTTCTCATTGGGTTATGAGCTAAGTACACCTTTCCTTTAAAATTAATTTCTTAAAATAACATTTATTTTTAAATTATGTAACACCATCTATCATTAATTTAATCTAGGTTGATTAATATTGTATGCAATTTATTTAATTAGCCTAAGTAATATTTAAGGAAAAGAAAAAATACTTTTCACTTTATTTTGTTAGCCTATTAAGTTTAGCTCTAGAAATTTTAATGTAAATTATTTATATCACACTAGAATCTTTTGCGCTTGAATTAGTAAATGAGTAACTTTTGAGTTAATTTTTGAAAGAAGATGTGTTCTTTTTATTTTTGGGTTACTCTCTTTTATTGAATTGTCTAGGCTTAGTGCTTGTTTAGGATTTTGACAAAATCCAAGACTATGTGGTGTAGAAAAAAGATAAGGTTTCATGATTGAATTGTGCAAAGAGATATGTAGAGGATTTGGAATACCACTTATAAACACCCCACCCACTTTTATGTGTGCTTTCCAACCATCAATACCTACCCATATCACATTAATTAAATTATTCGATTTCCCTTTGATACTCAAGTGATATATTGGGTCACATTTTGTCTATTTAAAGAATCTCAATATGAATGCATGTGTTAAGATATTGATTTAGAGATGAATTCCTAGGGTGTTGGGTTGTGTTGTCATCATTGGACATGCCATGTATGCCTATTTTTGTTTTGAGGCACTTATGGGGTCAAGTCTACACGTGTGAATTTGATCTAGGGTGACAGATAGGAGATCTTGGGAGCAAGATTAATTTTGGGTGATGAATGATAATGGTATCGAGATATGGTGATGTCATGAGTCGAATTTATGTAAGAATATGCCACTTGTAGACTAGGAATTACATTCATGACACTCTAATCTAAGTGGATCCAATACATAAGGGAAAAGGGACATGGGTATGTAATTTGCACCATAATAATAATAATATTGTTTCCTAAAAAACTTAATTGGTATAAAGGGTTTGAAAATCTATATATTTCAAATTATAAAAATAAATAAAAGAAAAAGAAAAAACTATATAAAATAATATTAATCCAAATCAAGATGCCTTAGGATCTACACTGATCGATAAGTTGTTGGAAATTAAAACTAATAAATGTGTGGATTAGCATGAATAATAAGAATTCTAAAAAAATGCTGGAATGGCGGTTATCGGTGGATTAGTTTTATTTGTGCTTTTCTTA